>OZ017738.1:340702792-340827792 GCA_963969285.1 Odontomyia ornata | reverse complement strand
TATGGGCCAAGGCAGCATTTTTCGGATTTCGATCCGATTGGAAGGAGTGCGTGGGGACACCGCCACCATCTGGATGCCCACTCTTATTTGTGGGCCGTCATTGTCCTCAGCAAGGACGAAATCGTCTCGAGTATAGCGCGCGGCTAATTGGTTATTCGATGTGCGTTTTTTGTTTGTAATCCCTTTCGGCAGGTTACTTCCGCTTTTGGCACCTTTATCACTAGCCAATCAGTTTTGTCTTTTTGCCTCCGGTTACCAAATAAATCGTAAGTGCAAAAATATTTTTTATAACGGGCCCTTGTACTGTGAGAAAATAACCCGCTCCACGACCCGGGAAAGCTAGCTTACCAGCGCACTAACGCGTCCTCAGACAAGGCGATTTTCAGCGCAGCACTGATTCCGCTCGCTGATGCAGCGCACCGCTGCAGTCTTGAACGGACATTCTACAACACCAAAAAATCACTACAGTCATCCCATTTCATGAACGAACCGACTTCATCTCCTTTGCTACGAGCAAATGAATTCAAGTTTAGCCAACGAAATTCTATGATCATTTATGTATTCACTACGATCAAGTACATACCCTCAATGTCTTCAAATCATGTACATGTCGACCAATGAGCAAGCGAAGGGAATACATCTAAATTCGCTTCATACGAGCCACATTGTGGACGACGTACATGATAAGGTTTGGGGTGTGCTTCCAGCGGAGTAAACTTAAGAGAGAGCCGAAAGACGAAACAAAAGCTCTCCTTCGCTCAATTTTACCAATTCGCTGCAGAAATCTACAAACGAGACGAGACGGGGAGGAAAATCTTCCGTGGAATGGGAGCTCACATGTTGCATATTTGCGCTTGATGTTTCGTCACCCCACAAACCATGTATGTGAAGAAATAATTTCTAGAGGAACTCGGTGCCGGAAGAAAGAACCTGCATCACAACACCGATGATACTAGCCTGCCAGGGTATGCACGCGTTCCTGGATGAAGTTACTCTCAGTGAGCACCGACTCCTGGTTCACTGAGGCAGCACAACATCGCTGCAAGTCCTTCACAGACAGTAGTCAAACCATTAACACTGCAAGATCAGACTAATTCCTTTTCCAATTGAAAAAAATTTAAATATTCAAAGGAAGAATGAATTTTTAATACAAAAATAATATTTTCTTTTCACTGGTCTTTATTTTCTAATATTACAATTAATGTTTACAGTTTGTTGACATCTTACCGACACAAAATTAAATACACTAAACTACTTTCGTTGTTGCTTAAACACAATTTACCATAATTAAATTAATTAGTCTCTTAATTTCCGATCTTAAATTAGTTAAGACTTAAGGTTTTGTAGCAATATGTATATAATAATTACAAAAATGTATATGATCTATGACTATTTACAAGACTTGATTTTATATCTAATAAGAATGCTTTCCTAAACTGCTTAACATAAATACTTTTTCATACATACTAAAACTATTTCATATAATACGTTGACGGTGCCCTTCCTGATGTGTATGTACTCATAGGTATTCCTTGTGGACCTGGAATTGTGTTAGCTATAGAAGTTGTTGAGGTACCATATAAGTCACCAGCAGGTTCATATTCAACATCATAATAGATGCCTGACTGATTCTAGAAAGAGAATATTTTTTGGATATATTAAAGAAAATCCACAACTGTTTAAGCGTTTTATTTGAAAATCATTACTTACAGCTATACTGCCGTTACTTCTACTCTTCGGTCGTGGTACCTGGAAATTCCTTCCCAGTAAATCAGTTCGATCTTCTTCTTCACTAGAACTTGAATTATCCAAAGTCCTCATGCCGTTTGATCTTGATGGTAGTCCCAATCTGTAATTTGTTTGCCTATTAAAGTATGGAATAAAATGTGCATTAAATACCAAATGTGCAGTAAATAGCATAGGTGCATATAATATGAAATCTTTAATCTAATCAAATGTGGGTTTGCTGATGGGAAAGCAGAGAACTAATCATTAATGTCTTGACTACAATGCAAAGGAACATTAGACGGGCATTTGTGATGATCAAACTATTGCCAAAGCAATTGAAGAATAGCGGAGACTTTGGTATATATGAGTACATATAATTGAATCATTTTCTCTATTTAGCAAAGGTATAAGGGAAAATGTGAAAACCGTAAAAATGGCAATTCTAGAAGTTTATAAAAAAGTTGCGAAAAGCCTGAGAATTCATTTGAAAAAATCAAAGATATAACACACATGAAAATTTAAAAAGCTAATTTTTTTTAACTGACATACATATTCACGAAAAATCAAAGGTTGATTATCACATTTAGTAAAAGGGACCATATCCCCATAAAATAAATTAAATACCTATTCCAGATCAAATTTCTATACTATACTCCTCGGTTTCCCCACTGGTCTCCTGTCTTCAGTTTTCCCAACGAATACCTTTTTGGGTATCCGTTGTTCATCCGTTGTTCGTCAAAAATGTCATACAGCTCATGGTTGTATCGAATTCGCCATTGGTCCCCGTCTGGCTTCGCTCCGATTATTTGCCTCAGGACCATTGCTCAAAGGCGTTCAATATATTTGCGGATGCTTGGGTTAGGGTACATGTTTCACACCCATAGCATAAAACAGGTCTTATCACAGATTTGTATACTTGGAGCTTGGTTTTCCTGTGTGTGCAGCTGGTCTTCAAGATCGTCAAAGCTGAACAAAATATTTTATTTGTAAGCTGTATTCTTCGGCGTATTTCTCCTTCATTAGCGGTTCTCGGTATTTTGGCGCCTAAATACACAAATTTGCCCACATTTTAAAACTATATTCGCCAAGTGTAATATTTTGTGTATTTGAGGTATTTTTCCTCGACTATGTCATGAGCTATGTTTTATTTTCATTGGTTTCCAGCCCTGCTAGTTTTGCTTCGCTGTCGAGTTTCAGGAAGAGTACTTTGGCAGTTGTTAATGACTGTGTCAAAATGTTGATGTCGTCTGTATAGGCGATTACTTGCCTCGACTTATATAGTAATGTACCTCGTGTATCGACAGGTAGCTTCCTTATGATGTACTCGAGAGCCAAATTGAATAGCAATGGAGCCAGCCCATCTTCCTGCTTTAGTCCGAATTTGTGTCAAAGGCATCGGTGAGTTGGTTTTTGAAGGCGAATCTACTGCGCCTAATAACGGAATCGAAGTAATAACCATGCCGCCGGAATGGAGGTTGGGCAACGGACTAACTCTCCGTCCCTGGAAATTGGACTCACGGCAACGACCCTTCTAGCCTGGGTGTATTTTTTTACTACGTGTTTGATAGAAATTTTAAACATTGTTTTTATCATGACTACTTTGATCATATGCATGTTTGTTTTAGGCAGCATAGTTAAGGATTATTATTTGAAGTTTACGGAAAATTGGTGCACATCAATATTATATTCTCAGAATTTTTCCGCTTGATTCACAGAGATTTAGTTAATCGTAAATCAGCCCCATTCAAAACCTCTTTAGCACTATAGCCCGAGCTTGTTACAGAGTTGGGTCTTTGACAAAAAAAAACTGAGGATGTATTACTTTGCTATGAAATTTTTGACATGATTGATGACGGATAACCAAAAAATCGATCACATCCAAATTTGTTGGAAACTGCTTGATTTCTGAACGATCAGATGAAAAATTCTTGTCAACAGTCATAACAGATGATGAATCATGGGTTTATCCTAGTTGGACAGTGAAACTTTTAATTTTGAAATCCAACAAACAAAAAAATTACACTTAACTAAATACCGCTGATCAACAAATGGAAATGGATCCAATAGAAATAATGTTATCATTAGCTGATCTGTACAAATTCTGGAATTCTCTGCAAACAACAGGAACCGATGAATTCAAACAATCTGCATATTTTTTGAACATACGAGTAAGTACAGGGTTATCCATTTCGTGGTTGGGAAAGTATAACCCTGCCATTTGACATCCGTCAAAGTTAAATGTCATCCAAAGCATAATTTTTTTAGTTGAAGGTTTGCCATTTAGAAATATGGATCGTTTAACAGTCGAAAAATGCGTTAAAATTTTTTAACATTTGAGTAAGTACAGGGTTATCCATTTCGTGGTTGGGAAAGTATAACCCTGCCATTTGACATCCGTTAAAATTAAATGTCATCCAAAGCATATTTTTTTTAGTTAAAGGTTTGTCATTTAGAAATATGGATCGTTTAACAGTCGAAAGACGCGTTAAAATTATTTAATTTTATTATAAATATGGTGATTCTGCTGTATCAACATTTAGGACTTTACGGGCCGATTACGGTCGACATAATCGACCTACACAGCAAACAATTTCGAACACAGTGAGAAAATTTGAAGAGACTGGATATCGCTGTCGTTGCTCAAAGTGTTGAGGAAGACCCGAATTTGCCGATTCCTCGACGTGCTCAACATTTGGGCTTCTCTTACGGCTCATTGTGGCAGATTTTGCATTTGAATTTGCATCTCCATCCGTACAAAATCCAACTCACTCCAACTCGCTCTCAAAATCCTCAGGTGATCGCAGAAAGGCCTTTGCATCCGGAAAAACTGACCGTTTGGAGTGCATTATGGTCTGGTTGGGTTATTGGTCCATATTTTTTTGAAAACGATCAAGGAAGAGCCATTACAGTCAATTTTGACCGCTATTGACGGATGTTAACCGATTATTTTTGGAGAGAAATTGAAGAAATTGATCTGGAGAACACGTGGTTCCAACAGGACGGAGCCACAAGCCACACAACACAGGCTAATCGAGCACTTTTGCAAGAGAAATTTCCAGGACGCGTTATTTCGAGATTGAGTGATGTCAATTGGCCTGCAAGATCCTGCAACCTAACACCTTTGGATTTCTTTTTATGGGGCTTTGTGAAAGATCGTGTTTACGCGAACAATCCTCAAAATCTTGAGCAATTGAAAACCTATTCGTGAAGTTATGGCCGAGATATTGCCGGAAATGTGCCGAAAAGTCATTGAAAATTACCTCAAAAGGATTGAGGCCTGTAAAAGATCCCGTGGAGGACATTTGAATGATGTTGTGTTTCACATATAATGGCAAAATGCAATCTTTATATTGAATAAAAAATTTTGTTTCCATCTGAATATTTTATGTGTTTTCCTTAGCTTTACTTTCCCAAGCGTAAAATGGACAACCCTATACCTCGTAATTGTAGCTGCAGTTTCATATGAACTCAGAAGAATCTCGAAAAATTTCTATCATATTGTACGTCATACTTAACAGTTAAAATGTATAGCTAGGCTGACAATGGATTTGCTCGTTGAAGACGAAATTATGAGAAATTGACACAGGTATGGAAGAAATCACAAAAACTTCACCGGTTGCAACCAAAGCCTTACTACAGTATAACCAGCCATGTACCAGAAAGCCCTACTACCACATACATGACCACATGTAGGCTGACTTTGCTCATAAGTTTATAAGAAGGTTTATGGAGAAATCTGAAAGTGCGGACGAAAATTCGACGTTTTATACGGTTTCAAGACGGATTTGAATTGTGAAATCTAGATGGTCCGCAGAGAACATCCTAGCGCTCCTTCTGATCCATTCATGTTGTATTTATGTTCAAAATTAAAAGAATAGGAATTTGTTTACCTCCTCAAGCTAACATAGCTGTTATTGGGAAGAGTTGGACGTGTATTTCATTTGGTTGTTCTTAAAGTGTGAATTTTTAGCATGAAAGGAATGTGATGTGTGACTTTTTCATGTGAAACATCGAATATATTATGCCGTACAAAGATTTGCATTTTGCCGAAGTAGGCTGACAGCTCATGCCAGCTGGCCAAAAGTAGGCTGACTACTGCAAATGCAAATTTTTACTGGAAGGCTTGTTACACTTACGTTGGTATTGGTTGCAACCATAAACTCAGCCGTCGCATTTTTGTACTCGTATGTGTGTATCCCCGCGTTTAGTTAGACATTGCTTTGGAGAAGAAGCCACACTAATCTTTACGCAAGACTTTTGAATGCCTATGACTTACGCCAAGTCCTCGGAAAAAGTTGTATGAATTAAAAGAAGCGATTTCAACGAGCAACTGAGTTTTACTTCTAAAGGCCTAGACAGACATGCGGTATGCGAACCGAGTATACTACATAAGACCTAGTATACTACATAAAACTTAATATACTACGTTCTGAAATCTAGTATACGAGTATACCTGGCATGAATACTAAGATAAATTCCCAGTATAAATGAAATCACCCAGTATTAAATTAATTTCGGACCATTTCGCATACAAATATTTGAAAAATATAGCTAGAAATCATTTGAACTTTTCATTCGCTGTCATTTAATTTTGACATCTGATTTCACTTGATAGTTCATACATAGTTTATGCAACATTTGCGTGTGTATCAGTTGAAATGTGTGAAGAGAATAGCTAAAACTGAGGATCATTGAGTGAGTTTATACATTTCAACTAGCCGCCGTCCTCAAGCAGGTAAATCCAGTTTTCTTAGACGAAAAGGGCGCGACGTCGAGAGAAAGAAAACAAGACGCATAAGTCCTGAAAATTTCCTAACGACGCATCCGCAGGCAGTACAATAAATGCGTTTCTATCACATGCGCCTTAGAAATTGCAAGGCAATCATTCATCTATCGATAGCTCAAGAGAAATTATTTTCCTATCTGACAGTCTCTGATTCGGCGGTGAGTTATTGCAGGCGTGATACCTGTTGCCCTCCTTGCTAGAGACCGCCGCGCTATTTACCTGCGTTAAAGCGAAGACGACGGTTGCTCGCGAGGAGAGGATCGGTTGACAAATGGAACCATGTGGCTATTATGTTTGGGCAGTACTAAAAGATCAAAGGGACTCACATCAGCCCGGGACGTTGGGGCTGGCGATCGCTTGTTTGACAATTCCTCTTCCACCCTGCCCTGCCGCCTAAGGAGAGATCCCCCAGCTTGAAGGAACCTCATGGCATAGCAAAACGAGATCTGGCTCGAAGTAATGTGTCAAAGGGTTTCAGGCTAGGTTCTCACGTTGACAGGGGAGGTACTTATGCGTTATCGAGTCGCTCGCGAGGATGGGAGCCCCACACTCTGTGCGTAAATAGCATTAACCTCCCAACCACAAAAAGGGGAAAGATCTCGTATGGGAGATTGGATATGCGCTGTTGGTAAGAAAAATTTTTCATCAAAGGAACCCAATATGGGTATCAAATGAAGGAAATTTTCAAAGCAAGCCTTAAACTGGCACTTTTTGTTTCGAGGAGTGCGAGATTGGACACTGCAAAATCTGAAAAAATCATGGTAGCAGGTCTTCATGAGTACAAGGCTAACAAATACTTCAGAATTCAAAATTCGATCAACTTTCTTACGTTTTTGCCTATAAAATCAAAAGGGGACCCATAAATTTGCCAAAAACTCGTATGTTTCTTGGTAGTAAGTTTATGTGTCCTCAAAATTTCACAACAATCGAATCATTAGCAGTTACAGCTGATTGAATATTTAACAATTACATCAGCAAGTGTTACTGGGGAGATACACGTTCGCACTGGACCTAGGCACTACAGAAATGTAGAAATTTTGATGAATATTTTAGAAACGATTTGTATCTTTCATGAATACTCGAAAAATGAGGTCTACACACTGTGGCAAATTTCAATACATAATAATCGAGTTTTAGTTTTTTAATCAAAATTTATTGAATCTGTATAGAGTCAAATTTTGATATTCAGAAGATGTTGTTTGAATTACTAATTGGTTTACAATCTCGTTCTGGTAAGAATACTCTCCTGCTACTTCAAATTGTTTTCACTTGGTTACAGCAGCTATCAATGTAAAGTTAAGTTTTTTTCTTAAACAGCAGTCGGGCCTTGATTTTTTGAGTGAGTAGACACGCTTCGACCGCTTTGAATTACCTTCAGTGTCTAAAGGATATGTGGAAGGAAATTACTTTATATAGGTGCAGGATGGGTGAAGCCGCTAGGCCCTAGGTTAGGCCAGGTAGAGGGATATTATGTTTTTGCTATGTTGTTTGTGTAACAATGCCTAGAGTTTGTCATAGCGGCAGACATCGTATAGTTGGAATCTGCCTTGTTGTGTAAGAAATAACGTAAGTGCTCTTTGTATCTTGTCGTAAGATTCCATGTGGTACTTCCTATGTAGACCATGTCGCATTCCTTGCATGCCAGTTTATATATGCCTCGTCATTCAGTTTTGGATTCATTTTGTTTCTAATGTTGTTAGTTTTGAATGTAGTTTGTATTTCTTAAGGAAGTTTGATAGTTTGTATGTCTCTTCGCCTGTGTATGTTAACGAAATTCACTGCTATTTATTCTTGTGCGTCTCACTCAGATGGCTCTACTGTTTTTGATTATACTGTGTAACATGTGTGTCTATGTTACTTTGTTTGAATCCGTTATTACTAGCTATTCTGTAAATATTGTTTAGTTCATTGGAGTTGTTAGTAGGAGTCATGGAGATGGAGTGGAGTCTCTGCGCCATTGATCTGTACGTTGCTAGCTTATGTTGTGCGGGGTGGTTAGATGTTACCTCTGTGGTATGATCAGTTGTCGTTGGTTTTCTGTATATTTTGTAGTCTAATCGTGTTTCTTACCATGTCACGATTAGGTCCATATAGTTGAGTTGTCCGTTTGTTTCTTTTTCTATAGTGAAATTTGTACTTGGGTATATTTCATTCATATAGGTAAATGGTTCGTCTTGTTTATTTTCTTGCGACTCAATAACGATGGAACAGTCATCCACATATCGAATCTTTTGACATCTTTCAGAGATTGTAAGAATATTTTTGACATTATTGAGGACATTGGACGTCCCATGCTTAGACCGTTCTTCACAATATATGTATTATTATTGAACATAAAATAGTTCTGCTTGATTGTGGTCTTTATGAGATTGAGTACTTGATCTATGAATCGTCTACTGGTATGGAATGAAAGTTTTTCTTTTAGGTCAGTGTTTCATCGCCGGATATAGACGTGTAAAGATTGGTGATGTCTAGTAATAAAAGTCGACAAGTGTCAGTCAATGTTAGAGTGGTAGTGTCGCGAGATTGCGGCTGTTCTTTAATATGTATGCCAGTATCGTTGCCAAGTACCATGCTAATTGGGCGGTAATTGACAGCAGGCCGGATAGGGATATTGGGTTTGTGGAGCTCAAGTTGTGCTTTAAGGGGAGGGGTGGATGGATTTGGGTTTATGTAGCGGTGCTTAGTATTACTTGTAGGAGGAATGATAAGTGGGAATTGTGTAGTAGCAGTACGTAAGCCTGCTTGGAACTTATAAGTGTTTGTTCACTAGTTCGTACCCATTGGCGTTAATGACGTCTGTTGTTTTTGTACGTAGTCCGTTGTTTTTGTGATCACCGTTATGTGTCCTTTGTCAGATTGTGGCACCGTTAGTAGGTTTTCCATAAGTTTCTTTTTGCTAGTGCGTATTTTTTGCAGTGCAGTGTGTTTGCATATGTCTGTTATTCCTGTGGCAGTTTGTTAATAGCAAGTTTAGTGCCGATTACTTGTTTTTCTAGGTCTTTCTTGTGGTTTGTGTTATATAAGTTGTGTTTTAGTGCCTTATCTAACAGCTCTATTTTCTGTATCGTAAAAGTCATATCTGATAAATTTACAGTCTCAAGACAGAAAGCTCTGTTCGTTGGTGTGGTCGTTATGTTCTGCTTTTTCATCAATTCGTCAAGTTTTTTGTCATGATCTTATGAACGCTATTACAAATTGTATAACATTGTTAAACAGACAAAACAAAGGACCGAGACTTGACATCCTAGAAAGACTTAAAAAATATATAAAAATAGAAAGACAGACGGTAACATTATCAACGAACAATTTATTACATATTCCCACGCAATTTTCTGAGTACTAGACCACACCATCCAACGGAAGCAATGATGAATCAGAACAAACGGACATTCAACTACCCAAAAAACAAAAACTAAATATCCATCTACCTGGCCTAATCTAGGTTCTAGCTACTTAACTGTTCCTACACCTATAAAAAGTCATGTCCTTCCGCACTTTAGACACTGAAGATGACTCAAAGGAGTCGAAACGCGTCTGCTCACTCAAAAAACGGCTTTTTGTAGAACCAAAAAAATTTTTTTTTGATGATTTATCCCAACAACGCAACGTGAGAACTAGTGGAAGGTATTTAATTTCAAGTGATAATCTCAGGCCGTATAAAGCTAGAACACGATAAGGCACTTGTTAATGGCAGTAAAGACGGTACCGGAAGGAATTTGAGAAACCGCTGAACGAAAAATTACATCAATCAGAAAAAGTGAGGAAAATATTTACGCCATGCGACTTACATGGCTGCTTGTTATTTGCACTCTCTGAGTTTTGTGCAGTATCAATCAGTTCCCCCATGAGTTGATGCCTTCTGAGAATATAGGCGTATCTTGCAATCACCATCCGCCTTGAGAATTTTGAATTAGTATGATGATTTTCAACTTTTCAAGTGATTTCCACTATCGGAAGGTTCCAAATAGATCTAACCTCCTGCGTCGCATATGTTTATGCTTAATATCGCTAATGACTCGAGATTCAACTTACAATAATAGTGCATGGCAAGGGTATAACTGATCATTCAAAATTTCGTTCATTACTATGATTACACCACTCATCACTTGGGGATCAACATTTCCCACATTGACTGAGCTATGTACCTGAGGAAATGGCAACGAATGTTATCCAAATAATTCACGAAGAAATAGATCATTTGAATATCGAAATGTGTCAGGCCCAACTTAAATAACTAATTGGTTTCCCTCTATGTCTAGTAAGTTTCAGACCAATATTTACCACTATATCGAATTTATCGTTTAAATTTTATTTATCGTTCCAAAGTATATAAATGAAACAAACAGAAATATATCGTCAAAACCCCAAATCTTTTAAAACTCTCAAGATTTACTAATAGCCAACGCCTTTTTTAATTTTTACCCTGTTGACTCCATTAGTATCAAAGAGGTTTGCGCTTTTCTGATGCGATATTTTGAGAGTTATGGCTGGCTTTAACGTATTATCCTTGATCGTGGAATATTTTTGCGTTTTATTAATTCTGAGCACTCTTGTAGGATTTAACTTCTTGTCAAGCTAATGGAAGATGGAAAGAACTAACCGTGTCGTAGCAATAACTTTGGTCAAATTATCTGGATTCTTGGAGTACAAAGATTGGGCCTTATTGCTCATTCATTTTCACTATACTTATAATAGCAGTATGCTGCACTCGCCAGACTCCCAGTTTGGTCTTGTTTGAAATTGCGCATCGAAGTTATATTATTGATAACTTATCCGAGTACATATATCCAAAATGTAACCTCTCTCTGTCGTACTTGAAACACTCCAATTTGAGCTATATCACTAACCGCAGCTTCCAAGAACATTCGGGATGCCAGTATGTAAAAAGGAACTTTGTCTCAATCAAATCTTTTCATGGAGACCTAGTTATGGTGCAATATGTAGACATTACTGTTAACAGAGGCATGAATTGTATTGCAGCCTCTACAGTGACCCTCGGATTTGGCCTAATAATTGGTTTTTTGTCCTGCACAATGCAATAAGAGGTAGAATAGGCCCAATTCCACACACGTGTCAATAGTGTACCACAGGGTCACTCATCCAAGTACCATCTACGGTCGTTACTGCTTGACTTTAAAGAGCTAATCACAATCCTAAAAATGTTGTTTGCAAACTGAAAAATTATCTATACTTTTGCATTCAGGGTCAACTTCTTAAATTGACAAAATAATTAAGCATATATTAGTAGAATTTTGAATAATGAAGAATTTGGATATGATATCGCGACAGAGATTGTATGGGCGTGAAACATGTGCTATTATTTAGCCCTCATTGGAATGTGGAATATTAAAATATCGTCGGATTCAGTGCCATAACTTTCTCATATCTGTGAGTTTTGTGACTCAATTTAACAACCACAGAAATTATTTAGCCTAGTATTTGACAGATATGATGTTTCTTATATCGTAGATTTCTACATTCCCTACTATTGAATCTATTTTGAAAAGATTGGTGATTGGTGTCTTCGCCATTTGGTACTTATGTCTTCACAAATGAACTTAGACGTTCAAAAAGTATAAGCGTTTTGAATTCATCGGCAGTTTCTACTTCTAGAAAAGTTGTACACGAACAGTCTCCTAAAGCGGAATTGTTGTTGTGATAATGATTTGGTAATTCACATTTCATTTCATGAAAATTATGGTACAAGAATTTCATGCATCCATAGTAACTCTATTAATGTTTGCATCCTAGTTAATACATTCTGGCGTGATCGCGTGTCTCGCATTAAAAACATCGTGGCCGGGTATGACACTTTTCAGTAGAGTTTCCATTTTAGGTCTTTGTAGTAAAATTTTTACAAAGAAGTGCTAGTTTTGCGACTTGTCTGTCCGTCTTTCCTCAGAAACTATAGAAGCTAGAATGCTCAAACTTTGTGGAAAGGTCAGAAGTGATGGTCTCACAAAAGTTAACGTCTTACCAAAATTTAAAATTATTTTAAGGCGTGTCCCTCCTAATAACGAAGTAGCTCTTAAAAAATATTTTAATCAAAGGTAGTCGAGTTTGGTATCAAATCTGAAAGAAAAAAGTCATTTAATACATCAGGGGCCCAGGGGAAGGCAAAGTGTACCAAAATGTTGTGTCCCCTCCTCGCGATTGGACATCTTTAAGGCGAAAAATCTGAAAATAATCACGGAGGTGGGCCTCTATGAGTATAAGGGCGACAAATATCTCAGAAATCGTAATTCACTCAACTTTGTTAAAAATATTATTATTTGTAGATTTTACATTTTCGCGCATAAAATCAAAACGGTACCTTTTTTGTGGTTGGGAGGTGAATGAAGTTTATGCACAGAGTGTGGGACTCCTATGCTCGCAAGAAGGCGACTGGACTATCTACTAAACACTTTCCCTGTCAACCCGAGAACCCAGCCCGAAACCGTTTGACACATAACTTCGGGCCGTGAGGCGCCTTCAAGCTGGGGGATCCCTCTTCTAGCGGGAGGGGAGAGGAATTGCCAGAAAAGCAATCCTCCAGCCAAAACGCCCCGGCTGCTGTGAGTCCCTTTTATATTTTAGGACTGCCCGAGCATAATTTGCCACCTGATTCCATTTATCAACCGATTCGAGTATCACCGCGACTATATTATCCGGAATGAACTCTCCCGTCTTCCTGTAGAGGTTCCTTCGTAGCCTGTTCCATTTTGTGCACGCAAAAAATGTGTGGCAAGCATTGTCTTCCTCTCCTGGGCAAAACCGACAATCGGGGGGCCGTGACTTACCAATCTTCTGCAGGAAAGACTGAAAACACTCATGCCCGCTCAAAATCTGAGTCAGATAGAAGTCAGTCTCACCATGCCTTCGATTTAGCCACGGTCTCACATCCGGGATGAGGCGCGCAGTCCACCTTCCCTTCGTGCAATTCATCCAAGACTGCTGCCAATCGTTGAGTGAGTGCTGTCTCTCCTCCCGGACAACCATCTCCCTCGCATCTTCGTTTTGAGGTAGGTAAATAGCGCGACGCTCTTTACCAAGGAGGGCAACAGTTATCACGCCTGCAATAACTCTCAGCGCCGAATCAGAGACGGTCGGATACGAAGATTAAGTCCTCAGTGCTCCTCTTCTCTGTAACTGTGCCAAATGTTTTCGTTATACCTCCTCACTGAGAATGTCGCCCCATATTTCTGCTACGTGCAATAGCACTGATCCTACAGCACTCATCAAGAGGCGTCATAAGTTGACCCAGAGCCGATACTCCCGAAGCATCCTTTTGAGCTGTTGCCCTGATTTTCTCAGAGAAACCCATCTTCGATTCGATTAGTAGCCCCAGGTACTTCATCTCTGGCTTCGATTCGATTAGTATGTCTCCAATACTGATCGTCCTTACTCTAGGGTCATCCTTACTCTAGGGTACTCTTAAACCCTTTGAAATTTTGCAATTATATAGACTAAAATAAGGCCTTATGCTCACATGGATTTCATGGAAATCGAATCATAATCAAGTGAGTTATAGCCATTTCAATTGTATGGAATTACAACAGCAATAACACGTGTTGATGTTTGATACATATTTCAAATTTACCTAGGCACTTTTATTTTCTTCCAATTTTCACGAAAATTTAAGGAATAGTGTTCAAATTGAATATGCTCAATCGGCCGAGCATTCAGAAAAATTATTTAAGCCGGATCAAAATGGCGACTGCAATTGCTTATGAAAGAAACTCTACATCTTTTGCATACATTTGAATGAGTTCTTATCCAAGTATAGGACGAATAATTCAAGCTATCGATTCACGCTATTACGACATATTTCAAACCCTAGGATAGTTACAAAGAACTGCTGGGGGGAGCACCCTCCTGCTTACTTAACTCGTTTCGCTGTTACGACACATCCCTTTGATATTTACAAATGTTAGCTTTCATTTTCTCAGGCGTCAAGCATATAGTTGTGTTTCCTCAGGTAAAATATGTCTTTATTAATATATTGCTGTTGGTGAGATCAATCTTTTTGGCTAAGGTGTGTCCAATGTTAAGATGATTCATTTTTCCGTAACTTGATTCCGCTTGAATAGCTTGCTTTAACTTATGGAACTATTTTTAATTTTATTACTGTATTGGTAGATAATGGTGTTTCAGATGTTGTTTGAATAAGCGTCTGCGGCGATTTGTTTTGTTTTTTCCCTAGCCTTAGCAGAGAAGCTCACTACTGATTGACGTAAATGGGTAGAGAAAACTCTGTGTCATCCTTCTGATGTGAATTATTGTGTCAGCGAACATTTTTCCTGACTCCTCTTCAACTTCTTCAAAAGAGGTGTAATAAACATAAGCAGTCAATCAGCCCCGTGGTGATCAGGAGTGGCTGCTCCTGCAGAGATAAGGTGGTCGAACTGCTTAGTTTGTTGTTTTACTAGTTTAAAGTAAACTACATCTGTCAAGTTTCCATTCTTTAGGCAGAGATGAGTGGTTCACTTCAGCCACTTTAACATCTTTAAGTTTGACATTCCCCTTGTAACGCAACGACCTTTTTCGGGGAAAGTCACGGTTGCTTTTTGTAGTATTTTTGCGTTCATCTCAAGCCTCCGTGTCCGCTAACTATAACGAGACAAAAAAATGTTGAATTACTGTAGAGTTGACACATAATACTTGTAGAAAATTTCTAAAGATAATAAAAATTGATCGATACGTCTCGTAAAGTACGCGTGATAAATATTTTGAAGTGTAGCTTCGTGGCTCGACAAGAACCCACCTCATATGATCCCGCCAATGCTAGTCGACAAGCACGCGTATGCGGTCGTAAAGTGAAGCTACTCAGCTGAGCTCGGTCTTGTTTATAGCTTGCTGACACCTGTGCTAGACAAACGGCACCCGTTTTCTACACGGATTTTTAGAAAGAAAAAAATCATTACAGAGGCAATCGATTTAATGAAGGGGAATAGAACCTTTATGTTTTTGGTTACGGATTTTATAGAAGTTTTCAATGGAATTGCTCAAAGAGCTAAGCGAGATGTAATTAATTTTTAAGTGACACTTGTAGTGAATTGGAGTATTAAGGCCGTCCAGGGTGCCGATGTTCTCGCACAAAGGTCCGCGAGCTGTGAAAAATACCGAGCCCAACTAACTAGCTTCGTTTTACGACTGCATACTTGTCGGCTAGCTAATTGCGGGATCTCATGGAGCAGATTTTTTGCCACGCCACGAAGCTGCACAATAAAACATTTATCACGCGTACTCTACGCTAGAAGTCATTCGAATCAATTTTTATTATGCTTAGAAATTTCCTAATATGTGTCAATTAAGCTACTCTGCTGTAATTTACAATTTTTATCTCGTTAAAGTTAGCGGGAACAGAAGCTAGAGACGAATGCAAACATCAAATATAAAAAACCTCCGTTCCTTCTCCGAAGAAGGTCATTGCATTACAAGGGGAAAGGAGAGAGCGCGCATAGTGTCAAACGTAAGGGTTGTAAAAGTGGCTAAGGTTAATCACACGTCTCTACTTAAGTTACGGAAGCTTGACGAGTAACTGCCTCTAAACTGATACCAATTTTTTTCTGAAAGTAAGCCGTTTTGGGTAAGGCAACGGGCTTCTCTCTCGTCAGAGGCTGCCACTATCAATCAACTTGGGGCAGCTTGACTGCTGTGTTTTTTTAATTTACCTCCGGTTACCGTCTTTCTTTTCATCCGTGCGTCTGCTTCTCTGTTCATCCGTTTATCCGTCCGTCAGGAGGTTCATAACACACTATTCAGAAAGCAATGCGTTTGTTACATCAAATGTTTTTCTTTCTTTTCTTTCTCTCACAAATTTACCAGGAACTGTTTCGAGTTTTCTTACCTTCAATGCGACGGCCGTCAGATATTTTATTCGCAAAAATAGGTTAATCTTATTTATATACTACGAGTATATACAAAAATCTTATTAATATACCATATACAACACAAAAAAAGTACAAGTTAATTAATAATTAAAATCATAATCTCAGAATAAAAAAAAATACAGAACTCATGCATGGTCCCCAATACCTGGTTTGTGGCACCTTCTTTTCTCTTTTTTTGAGAAGGTATTGAAGGAGGTGCCCCAAGCTTTCTTCTTCGATCAGATCAATGATCGCTGCTTTTTATTAATACTTAAGATTGCATTTCATGATTTAGGAACTTATTGGTCAAAATTTGACACTGTATAATTGAAAGCATCAATTTTAAGCGATTAAAGCTGAACTATCACCCTTGTTTTTAAATGTATATTACCTTGGTAGTGGAACTGGCGGTGCTTGATGCATGGGAAGGGTTCCTGCCATCGACATACCACCTACAATATTGAATAAATAAATAAACGAATGTTATTGCTAAATTTGCCCACGATAATTAACTTACTTAAAGCATTCATAGTTTGTAAGTTTGGATAGCCAAACATGGCTGAAGAAGGTCTCGTTGATGCAACAGGTTCAGCCTGAAATTTCTTCTTATTAACATGGTGATAAATTTTATTTTGTTGTTGATCTTCGAATACTTACTGCGTAATGATTTGCTTGAGCCATTACATCAGCTATTTGTGCCCAGCGCATTCGATCCTCTAGCGTTACTTGATATGGTGTTTGTCCTAGAGCAGCTGTTTTCACTGGAGCAGCTGTCATGTAATTAAACATAGGTGATCCCATAGCATTC
Source organism: Odontomyia ornata (assembly GCA_963969285.1). Taxonomy (NCBI): domain Eukaryota; kingdom Metazoa; phylum Arthropoda; class Insecta; order Diptera; family Stratiomyidae; genus Odontomyia; species Odontomyia ornata. The sequence goes on along the minus strand of OZ017738.1, from coordinate 340,810,616 downwards.
TTTTGCTCTCTATGCCACTTTCTCGACCACATTATAAGACATATCAGTGTTAAAACGATAATAATCACAGCAGCCACTGAAGCACCAATTGCAACTCCCAAAACTTCTCCGTCAATTTCACATTGCGAGCCATAAAAGCTTCCATCACATGTGCAAACCTGAGCACCAGCACCATCGTAACTGCAAACACCGCGATTATTGCAATATGTTTGCGGACAAGACTGGCAATCACGGCCAGCCCTTTGAGGTTGATCAGCCCAAGGATCTCTGAATCCTTCGTCGCATTGACAGCGGAAACTTCCCCAAAAATTCATACACTGAGCATTCAAATGGCAGTCATTTAAATCCCTCGATTGACATTCATCGAGATCCTGCAGGTGTGAGATGGATCCTGGAGGTGATTCTACGTATAGTACCGAGTTTCCTATGTTATTGTTTCGTCTATGAATCACTCCTAGCAGATGTTTCTGAACATCTGACCTTAATGTTGGTCGTAAAGTTTCACCATTTTCTTCGAGCTGCAGAAAGAAATTTATATAATATTTAAAAAGCTACTTTAAAGCTATTAAATGCGACCTTGAGCGTTAAATTTACAAAAACTCCAGCATTGCCTTGAGTTGGGTCTCCCCGGTAGATGTTGTTTACTCTAGCTTCCATAAATTCATCTGAGTAAGGTGTCATTGACATAGCTGAATCAATCTGAAAAATAAGTTTATGATAAAAAGTGATTTAAGGCTCAAATTTTGAATCAAAAATATGTTTCATACCGCTCTGACGCTCTCGTAACTCAATTGACCATACGGTTCACTTCGAGGATCCAAGAGCAGTTTGTCCCAGATAATCCTCCTTTCATATATCCGGTCGACTCGTAGGCTCATGAAAAATGATACGACCCTACGGCAAGGCTCTCTGTGCTTCCGTCTAGAGTACCCGGGGCGACAATGACAACTTGATACACCGTTCTCCGTTTTACATCTTTCATTCTGCGCTTGATCGCATGTTGAATCGTCTCCAACAATGCAAGTGTCAATTCTTACAGGAGGTTGTGTTGTTCGCGGGCGATAGTGAGGACGCTGAGAAGGATGATGAGTAGGGGTGATGTGTGGTTTCAAGGTCTTTGAGGGTTGTGGAGGCGAAGGAGGATCCGGTTCTGGAACAGCGTATCCAGTTCCCGTGATACCAGGTGATAGTGGAAGTCTGCTTGCGGGGAGAGTTGGCGTGGCAGTTGTTGTTGGAGTCGGAGGTGGAGCGTCGGTAGACTCCCCAAAAAGATTAATGTACGTTCTCTTGCCATCAATTGACACAAATCCTTCATCTCCTGAAGGTGATACAATTATATCACCATTTGCAACTTCACCATAAGGATAGCCATGCGGCTTGATGTTGATAGTTTGTTTTGAGCCGCCTCCAGAACCTGGGCCTTGAATTGCCGACAAAGTCACATCAAAAATTTCGCCGTAGCCTGGTGGTGGCGTTTGACGAGTGGGTTGAATGACAGGTCGTTGAGGACGTTGATTTGGCCTATGTACGATTCCTTCACCTGGTTTGAACTCAGGATCATCTAAAACGATGCCTGGACGAGGGTGATAGGCAACTTGTGATGGCGTTGTGACAGGAGGTAATGTTTCCAATTTTGAAGAAGTGCTACTTGTTTCAGTAGTAGTTGTGATGGTCGATTCGGTTAATTGAGTTGAGGAGACTTCAGTTGTTGTGGTTGTGAAAGTAGGTTCTATCAATTCAATGGTGGGGGTGATTGTTGATGAAGTAGAGGGTTCAGTTTCGGTGATGCCTGGCGTTTCTATGATCAATGTTGAAGATGAAGTTATTTCTTCTATCGATGGCTCTAATGTGGATGAAGTAGTTAACTCTGTCGTTTCTATCTCAGTTGTTTGTTCCATAATTGCTGACGCTATAACCTGCGTGGTATTCACCACTGAAGTTGAACTAATGATCGTTGTCATGACTGGTTCAAATATGATCTCTGGAGGAATTGATGCTGGTTTTTTCTCCTGGAATTTAATTTTTGTATCTTTCTTTTTCAGGGAATCATCCTTTTTTATGGGAATTTCCGCCGTTGTAGTTGGTTCTTCATTTGAATCGGTAGATGCAAGTGAAGGTATTTTTGCATCTTCCTCAGTATCATTATTTGTATCATGGGTTGTGTCAGTTGGTTCAGACTCTACCGTTTCATTATTTTCTGCTTCGAGAGTAGTAAATTGAATTTCATCTTCGGGATGATACTCAATGTATGGTGGTATAGGTTTATATGGTGGAATCGGTCGCCGTCCACCAATTGGAGGCCTTGGTCGTGGCCGGTGCCATGGCGGCCGGTTTTGGCTGACAAACCCAGGCCGATAATTTTGCTGCATAGCAGGAACTATTTGTTCCGGAAGAGGGACACCAGTTAAATATGGCCTGATGGGTTTGTCGGGCCGATCAAACGGATATGGTGGTGGACGTAATGTTGATTCTAATATTTGTTGCCCTTCATAGTCTATCGGGATGGGCTGTGCTTCTGATATCTTAGGTGGTCCACGGTTGTTAATTCTACTTGCACCTGGCCTACGCATAGCTTGGGTATTTGCATGTACATTTACGTTCCCATTCAGCAGCTTGACGATTCCTGTGATAATATCTTGAATATCAGGATTTGGCTTCTGACGCGGATGATTTGGATTAACTGATGTTACAGCCATCGACATCATCTGCGACGCAGTAGTCGGGTTGATCAACAAAAGTGCTGGGGACCCCGACGGAATCGGTCGAGGACCCCCTTTGGCTAAAAAAGAATTGTCTGATTCAGCTGAAAGATCCTTTGCCATTCTTTGACTCTTGGTCATTTCTCCGCTGCTATCCGTTTCGCTGTCCAAACGAGTATTATATGTCGCGGTCGGTTTGATGTAGTTAAAGTATCGACCAGATACGTCTACATCATTGGTGTCGAAATCGTTCATTTGTTCTTCAGCATCTAAACTAGGTTTAGACGAGAATTCGTTAATTATCGGTAAAGCTGATCGTTCAATTCTGGTTAGTACTTTCGGTTCGGCAGTATTCTTTGAAGACTGATTGTCCAGATCGAATGTTAAATGTTCCGTGGACGTACTAAGTGTAGAAGATGTGTCTACATTATCAATAGGCACATCAATACTTTGGGACTTTGGTGATATCTGTGATACTGATAGTGGCTCGTTGGATGCTGAAAGTAGAAAAAAAAAATTAACGATGACGTTTTACGCTACAGAAATTCGAAGTCAGGTTAAAGATACAATACAATAAAGAAGGAATCAAATTTTAATCATGAGTTGATTTTGAATATTATGAATATCGTGAGTTATGACTCTAAGGAGCCGAAACGCATCTAATTATCCAACTAAATAAGGCCCGACGGCTTCTCAAGAAAAAAATGATGAATGCCATTAATTTATTCATATTTTTATAGAGAATATTGTTCGGCGATTCTGTAAAATTACAATATAATTGATAAGATTCCAATTCAACAACTTCTGAATGCGCTAGTGAGAAAACTAGTATTGCTTTGTTGTAAAAGTTTTTGTTATTTACATAATAAAATGACTTTTTAAACTAAAAAATTAAACAAAAAGTAATTTTTACTCTATTGAAAGCCGTTTTATCCGTAGGATATGTAAGATATACATAGAAGGTAAGCTTCACACTTCATTCGAATTCATCATGCTGCTTCAGGTACTATCAATTGCTTATATTTTTGTTTAAAACACTTTTTGTATGAGACTACACTGCCTCACATATTTCAAAGTCTCTAGGCATATTACATAAATTTTTTCGAACCTTTTCTTTTATGTGTTCTATGTTCTTACCGCGAGGGTCTTACGCACATACAGTCATGATCTCTTAGAAAGTGTGCTAATCTTTTAATTTGTAGAATGGCTGCTTACCTAGTTTCCTTTGTTTGAGAAGGCCCAATAAATGCGACTTCATGCATCTTCACGGTTAGTTTCTTCCGAGAAAAACAAGCTGCCTGCGATAAACCTACTGGACTTTCGAATATTTCATTTGCTAGTTTGCTGTCATTACGCAATACGTACAAATCGATTTGTTACAATGATAAAAATTTAACAAGCTAAGTAGTACGAATTCCTTAAAGATAAAGGTGGGATGAAGATCATTCCAAAATGTACCTTAGTAAAATTATAAGGAGCATAATTATTTCAATTGATCTATCTTCTCTGTTCACTGTGATGTATCCAACTGTGATGTATCCACCATTATTAGAGTGTCACAAGCTTCGACGTGAGGCTCAACGGGCGCGGAACGGTGATGAGGCATGCAACTGGGTGGCAGCATTTAAGCCGGCGAGGAAATGCCTTCGCAAACTGATCAACAGTAGCAAGGCTCGCTGCTTGCAAGACCTAGTGGACAATGTGAACAAGGATCTATGGGGCCTTGACTTGCTGGTCATGCGGAAGCTTGGTGCCTTACGGAAGCCTTGTATACATGACGCGGAAAAGATGGACGCGATAGTGCGGAGACTCTTCCCCGCCCATCCCGTCCGTGTTGACGCTGTCCATGGCGAAACAGCAGTCGAGTGCCCACTCTTCATACACCTGGAACTAGAGGAGGCAGTCCTCTCATTGAAAGCGAGGAGGACTCCAGGTCCAGATGGTGTTGTGGCTCGTCTATCACCATTGTCCTGACTTCCTGCTTAGCACATTCAACGCTTGTCTACGAGACGGGGTTTTCCCGGTAAGATGGAAGGTGGCGAGGCTCGTGCTGATCAGCAAGGGGAAGGGAAATCCCGAATCGCCGTCTGCATACCGTCCGTTATGCATGCTCGACACAGCTGGGAAAGTGTTAGAGAAATTCATCAAGGGAAGACTCACTGACGCGATTCGTGCTGCTGGGGACCTATCTCCTCGGCAGTACGGCTTTAGAGCAGGACGTTCTACCATTGATGCGATTGCAGAGGTGGTGAACGCGGTCCAAAAGGCAGAGGCATATAGTCGCACCAAGCGACGGATCGTCCTGTTGGTGACAATCAACGTCAGGAATGCCTTCAACTCCGCTAGATGGGTGGATATTCTGGATACGCTGGAAAACTCTTTTCAAGTTCCAGAATATCTAATGCGGCTTTTGAGGAACTACCTAAAGGACCGAAGCCTGCTCTACGACACGACACAGGGCCAACGAAGGATGGAAATTACATCGGGGGTTGCCTAAAGATCTATCCTTGGTCCGGACCTTTGGAACGTGTCTTACAACAGGCTACTGAGGCTTGAGATGCCAGATGAGTCGCGCTTGATCGGCTATGCGGATGATGTTGCGGCTTTGGTCGCTGGACGCCCCGTTGAACAAGCGCAACTTAGGCTAGGTATGCTAATGCGCCGAGTGAGGGACTGGATGACTGCTCGCGGACTCAGTTTAGCACTGGAGAAGACCGAAGTCATCTTGATAAAAAAGAGAATCCCTAGAGTAAGGATGATCAGTATTAGAGACATACAAATCGAAGTACCTGGGGCTACTGATCGACTCGAAGATGAGTTTCTCTGAGCAAATCAGGGCAACGGCTGAGAAGGCTTCTTCGGGAATATCGGCTCTGAGTCGACTTATGGCCAACGTAGGGGGACCAAGCCCATCAAGAAGACGCCTCTTGATGAGTGCTGTAGGGTCAGTGCTACTGTACGGAGCAGAGGTATGGGGCGACGCTCTCAGTAAGGATGTATACCGAAAACGTTTGGCACTGGTACAGAGAAGAGGAGCACTGAGAATTGCATCTTCGTATCCAACAGTCTCTGACTCGTTGGTAAGAGTTATTGCAGGCGTGATACCTGTCGCCCTCCTTGCTAGAGAGCGCCGCGCTATTTACCTGCACCGAAACGAGGATGCGAGGGAGATGGTTGTCCGTGAGGAGAGACAGCGCTCACTCAACGATTGGCAGCAGTCTTGGGTCGATTGCACGAAGGGGAGGTGGACTGCCCACCTCATCCCGGATGTGAGACCGTGGCTAAATCGAAGGCATGGTGAGACTGACTTCTATCTGAGCCAGCTTTTGAGCGGGTATGGGTGTTTTCAGTCTTACCTGCACAAGATTGGTAAGTCACGGTCCCCCGATTGTCGGTTTTGCCCAGGAGAGGAAGACAATGCCTGCCACACATTTTTTGCGTGTACAAAATGGGTCAGGCTGCGAAGGGAACTCTACAGGGAGACGGGAGAGCTCATCCCGGATAATATAGTCGCGGTGATGCTCGAATCAGTTGACAAATGGAACCAGGTGGCACATTATGCTCGGGCAGTCCTAAAATATAAAAGGGACTCACAGCAGCCGGGGGCGCTGGGGCTGGGGGATCGCTTTTCTGGCACTTCCTCTTCCCCTCTCCCCTCCGGCTAGGAAAGGGACTCCCCAGCTTGAAGGCGCCTCGCGGCGTAACAAAACGAGACCTGGTCCGAAGTAATGTGTCAAACGGTTCCAGGCTGGGTTCTCAGGTTGACAGGGGAGGTGTTTAGTGGGTAGTTCAATCGCCTTCTCGCGAACATGGGAGTCCCACATTCTGTGCATAAATGGCATTCACCTCCCGTTGTGTTTATTATATTAGGTTTAGAGATAAACTTTAATGTTTGGGTTAGGAATGTTGTGATAGCATCATATTAGCTTAAGGTAATGTTTTCGATTGAATTTGAATAGATGTAGGGCAAAAGTTCACTGTTGTGTTAATATTATAATTAATTTTTGAGTAGTTTTGGTTGGTTTTTTCTCCTATTTCTAGTTGAATCATAAAATATATAATAATTTTAATTAAATTGAATCTGATATTGTTTTTTTTTGATTAAGTCTGTTTCATTAATAATGTATATTAATAATGTATAAATTTAGAGCGCCATTTAATGTATAAATTTAGAGCGCCATTTGGGCCAATAAGTTTTAGCATTTTTATTGTTAAGAATTTGCTTTATATTCTTTGAAAATTTATAACGATTAATAGCGAATAAAGCGCATTTTTGACTTTGATTTCGAGTTCAGGATTGATTTAGAAAGAAGAATCCATTGTAGCAAACACGCTCGCATTACAAGTGTATTAAGTTTCACCTTTATGTCTCGATGATTCTATGTATTCTATTGTTTTGATTTAGAAGCAGCAGTGTTAGGAAGATGGACAATTCAGTCAAGCAACGTAGGTTTATTGATTTATTGATTTATTTAAAATTCCATTTAACAGATTAAACACAATCCAATTACAAAATCGCACAAAACAAACAGAAAAGAAAATTAATGCAAATTAGAATTAAGTGAGAATTTAGTTCAGGGGATTTTTTGAACAGACTACGAGTGTCCACTCAGCTATGATATGTACTGATTTAATCAGATCATATCATAGCTGAGCAAGCACACGGGAGCATGGTACTGACTAAACCAACTTCAGAAAAAATCAATACGGTCATGAAAATGAGATACTCTAACTATCTCTAAGCGAAGGCCCGAAAGGGGCTGTAGTGCTACAAAGAAGAAGAAGTAGAATTAAGTGAAAAAGCTAAAATATAAAGAAATTCAATGATATTAACAATAGTAAGTACTAAGTTGAAAAAAAAAAACAAAATAGGTATAAAATTAAATTAAAGAACAAACAAGTCTAATATTTACTCCAATCGAGTTGTAAGGATCAGGCTTCTTAATCTCAATTTAAAAACAAGGTGTGAGCCGGAAAAAGGACCATACTCAAACTTATCATGATTACCATTCGTATAATCTTCTTCTTTGTAGCACTACAGCCCCTCTCGGGCCTTCGCTTAGAGATAGTTAGAGTATCTCATTTTCATGACCGTCTTGATTTTTTCGGAAGTAGGTTTGGTCAGCACCACGCTCCCGTGTGCCTGCTTAGCTATGATATGACCTGATTAAATCAGTACATATCACCACTGAGTGAACACTTGTAGTCTGTCCGAAAAATTCCCTGAACTAAATCACTTTGCTCCCAACGAGATTTGAACCTGGGACCTTCGGCTTATGCGTTCATGCTCCAACCACTAGACCACACAGACTTCGTATAATGGGAGAATGAAAATATAAATTTGTACAAGCATTGGCAAAAAGGTAAGTCTGCCCATACTGTTTTTGAAATTTGATTGTCGTAGAGTGGATATAGAAAACACAGATCTAGATACATGCGACGGGACGATAGAGTAGGCAGACGTAAGAAGGATAATCGACAGTCATAGGGTTGATATGGGATTTTCAATTTGTAAAACAAGACACGAGTAAATTTCGCTGGACATTCTCTAACGAGTAAATGAGGTAGGACTGTCGGGGAGACCAAACTATAGAGCAATATTCAAGGATAGGACGGACAAGCCAGATAAACAAGCGAACGGGGGTAGATATATTGGTAAATTTATAAGCATGCCTGAAAATAAGTCCCAATACTTTTGAGGCCCTAGTAGTCGCGATTAGAATGTATGCATCAAAATTGAGCTTAGGATCAAAAGTAACACCGAGATCTTTAGCAGAGCTCACAGCAGCGGGTGGGACTGCATTTAACATATAGGTGAAAGTCAGCGGAGATTGATTTAGATTAAAAGTCATTTTATAGCATTTGGCAACATTAAGACAGAGGTAGTTAGACGAACACCAGTTACTTAGTGCGATCAGGTCCATCTGAAGATATTGGCAATCTTGTACAGACCTGATAACTCGAAATACTTTGAAATCATCGGCATACAGTAGGTAATTGGTGGTGATAACCGCAGGAAGATCTTTTGTAAACGAGAGGAATAGGAAGAGACCTAAAATAGAACCTTGAGGAACACCAGAGGACATATAAAATGGAGTAGAGGTAGTTTCACAGTAACTAACACAACATATACGAGAAGGCAGATAGGAATCCATCCATGATAAGAGAGGGCCAGCAACCCCGAAAGCTTTCAGTTTGTTACAGAGTAGTTGATGGTTGACCATGTCAAACGCCTTCGAGAAGTCAGTGAAGATGACATCAACCTGCAACCGATTGTCTAGGGCCTTAGCAATGTAATCGGTGAATTCAATTAAATTTGAGGTTGTAGACCTTTGAAAAACCCATGTTGTTCCTTCGACAAGATAGGGGCCAATGAAACTGAAAGCCAGTTATGTTCCAGACGTTCGACTGATTTTGGAAAACAGGAAATTAAGGGAATAGGACGATAATTGGACACAGAACACAGGAACAACGTTTGCTCTTTTCCAATAAGTAGGGAAAGTACCAGACTGAGGTTGAAGAGAAAAGCCAGAAGGATACAAAGTGAAGACACTAATGACCTGACAAAAATATTCGATAAACCATCAGGACCAGGTGAAATATCAGAATTAAGTGAATTAATGAGGGATTCAACTTCAATATAGTCAGTGAAAACTGAAGAAATGTCAATGGAGTGAAGTACAGGTGTATTAACTGGATCGGAGACATGAGAAGAAAGAATAAAAGTTGACGAGAAAAACTGAGAGAACAAGCTAACCATATTTTTCCAGTGGACAGAAAGAGGGACTGAAGAGGAGGACGTGAAGGATCTGAAGAGTTGCGCTTATTATTGAGGCATTTACTTCTTAATTTTATTTAATTCCAATCAATCGACGGTTGCACGGAGCTTCTTGTTATACTTAACAATAAATAGGTTAATTAATAATAATTTAATTAAATTAAATGTATTTGAAATAACGGAACATTTCATGACTTTTAATTTTAGGCATTTGTTAAACATTTAATCGTTACTGAACATCAAATCTGAACTATATGAATATCAAAACTGAACTGAACTACTGAATCAACTGAACTGAACTCTCCACAAAAAATCCATGTATTTATATACAATTTCACTCGTCATGGCAAACTGAAACTATACATTGCCAGGTGTCAAATTGGCAAAGTATGAAAAAAAATGTACAGAAATGTCGCCACAGATGTAATGTATGACCACAAGGGCTTCGCATTATTCACCATAAGTGAACTCTCCAAGCTACTGAAGTAGTTTTTCATTGCAGTCTTTAGTTCTTTTTTTTTTTGCTACAGCGCGCAGTTCACAAAAGCGGGCTCTGGATTCTTCAGTACTACAACGCTTGAAACGGCGGTGTGCCTTGCTTTTAGCATTCAAGGCACAAAGTGCTTGTTTAGTTAGCCACGGTTTCTGCTTTACTTTGCGAAGAGCTTGTAAATGTGTGAAGTATTTAATCAACTCATAGGGGTAGTTATAAAACTTACTCAGAGCTTCCTCACACTCCAAGTTATCAAAAAACACCAGCCAGTCAACCAAGTTCAGTTCGGAGGCCAGAGCTTCATAGTTTGCTTTGAAGAAGTTAAATTTTGGAGAAGGAGTAAAAGCACGATGTGTCAAAGGTGCAATTGAGAGATCGAGCGATAATGGCGGATGATGCGCACAAGAGAATTCAATGCTAGGGAAACATATAGACAGTAAAGGGGAAAGTTAGAAAGAACAAGGTCAAGTACCCGACCATTAGTATTAAGGATATTATTAAATTGCGTCAGTGAACAGAGTGATAGAAACGAGGAAAGAGATAAAGAAGATGCATTGGTGGATGAAACAGAGAAAGGAAGGTTCTTCGTCCTTGCACTGTTCCCAAATTCAAATCAACGCATACTAGAATTAAAGATTGCGGATGATACAAGAAGACATAAGAGGAAAACTCGTCAAAGAATGTCTCATACACATACAAAGGAGAGTTTCTAGGTATGTAGACAGAAGAAACGAATAAATATGTTGTTACCCTCCAGTTACCCTCCGCGTGGGAGTTCCTTCGGCTAAGGACCTCGGACCCGGCTTGCCGTCGAAGACGGTCGTAGGTGGCGTCACTCGGTTATCCCCTGGTCCTAAAAAGCCGCCAAGCGAAAACGCGGCCGCCGAAAACCCCTCACACAACTCGGACTAACACTCTTTAAGCTCTTCCCTAACAGGGGGAGATTAGAATCACCGGGTGACCAGTTGCACACTTGCCGGGCTCAGATTTTCCGGCGTAACTCACGCCGAGCAAAAAGAAAACTAAATTAAAAACACTTTCGCTACAGAAATTCCTTTATAAATCGCAAGGAACACACCCGAGCCAGGTGTATAATTAACATGCGCGGCAAACTTACTCTTCCTTCAACAAGCACACAAAAACTTCCACTATTTCACTCTATACTATGTATTTAATTGCAAAATGCAAATGATGTTCCAAAAATATTCCACTATTTCACTAACTACTATATATTTAATTGCGAAATGCAAATAAAGTTCCAAAAATATAATGCATTAAAAAGTTCAAATTTCACTTACTCTACCTAAGCGGGGGCCCCCCGAAGTACTATGCGTTGCAATTTTCTGCCAGCGCGCTTATTATTGCCTGATGTCGCCAATCTCCCTTAGTTGGATCGCTGTTAAAATTTTTCTCCGCTGTTGAAATTTTCCTCCGTCGCAATTCCTTTCCTCGGTGGATTTTTTCCAAGTTTCAGAGCGCTATCCTCGCTTAGTCCTCGTTGTCGTCTCGAACCCGCCAGAAAAGAGGAAGAGCCGTTCTTCCTTATTGGATTTTTCATCGGCTCGGTTTCAACCGGCGAGCCGTTAACTTTTTCCCTGGGCGATTCGATGTTCAATTCAGATCCCCCAACTGGGGTGCATCGGGCAATTGAAATCTAAATTTCCCTTTTTAGTACACTCGTCCATCGGGTGTAGAATGTCAAAGTGACTGACACTCTGTCAATTTCGTGTTTGTTTATATCGTGCTAAATGTTTGAATTTGGAAAAAACATTAAAAATCGTGGTCGCGTCTTTTTCCCTATGTGTTTGAATTCGTCGGTGATGTGTCGTTGAAGCCATAACGCGGTAGTGTAAAAGTGAATGTCGTGACGCGGTAACATAGAGCAGAATGCCATAACGATTGGAGGTCTCTGGCGGTTGTACTTTCGGTAGGTATAAAAGACTCTTAGATGCTACTCGTTTGTATAAACGTTCTTTTCCTGTTTTCTAGGCTTTTCCGGAAAGTGTACCAGCAAACTAATTAAACCCAAACGTTGGGAAACAAGGAGTGATTGAGTTTCTTCAAATCCTTGCGCCGGCCGCAATGGAGTGGTATTTCGCGTTTGATTCCAACGTTCGTATCATCTCTTCCTTACAGTAAGTATTCCCAAACATTGATTACGATTTTTGCGAATATTTTCATTAATACGCAAATTTGAACGAAAAATTGCTATTTCTCCAAGAAGTGCATTTACGGGTCTAACATTAAAAGTTGGAGATTTCGTTCTGATATCGTGCGCAGGGTGAGTAGATTCAGGTTCAGTTGACTCAGCCCAATCTCTGATGCCTCGTAAAAAGAGTTCATTACATACTTTCGTTTGTCGCGATAAAATTGTAAACGTGGTGCCATTCTTGTCCTATCGCTCAGCGATTGATTCGTTCCTTGGTAATATTTGCGATCAGTTGTGCGTGATGGTAACCGGATTTTCTTTTCTTTTGTTTTTGCCTATTTTTAATTTACATTTTTATTTTAATCTTTCAACATTTCGTTTTTGCCTATTTTTACTTTAGATTTTTATTTCAATCTTTTAACAGTTCGTTTTTTTTGCCTACATTTTTCTTTTACTTTACATTTATATTCTAATCTTTTAATATTTTTATTCTATTATTTTAACATTTCGTTTTTCCCTATTTTTAAGTTACATTTTTACTTTAATCTTTTCACATTTCGTTTTTTTGCCTATTTTTCTTTTACTTTACATTTATATTCTAATCTTTTAATATTTTTATTCTATTATTTTAACATTTCGTTTTTCCCTATTTTTAAGTTACATTTTTATTTTAATCTTTTCACATTTCGCTTTTTTGCCTATTTTTCTTTTACTTTACATTTTTATTTTAATATTTTGACATTTTTATTTTATTATTTTAACATTTCTATTTTTAATATTAACCTTGGCTCGGGTGGTATTTCAACAACCGCTGAAAAAAGAAAAAAACAACAAGGTGCAAATCGTTCCCGTGACAATGTATTGTCAGGAACGAAGATCTCGACAATTACAGCAAAAATCAGCACAAAGAGAGCTACGTACTGTATTACTAACAGCTACAAGGACCCCACCTTCATCTTCTTTATTTGCAGAGGCCGAATCCTGATCACAACAATAAATACCAAAATCGAGGGAAATTTTCGAGTTTAAGATGCACAGTTACTATTTTTTAAACCTTGTCTTAGACTAGTCACATTTCAAATAATTTTTAGTATAAAAACTAAGCTATGGGAAAGACTACTCTTATTTTCGATAAATCTTATATTTTAAACATTTCTCCGATTTTTGGCATTGTCAATCTTTTTGAGTTTGAAAACTACACGCTCATGAGTAATATTTGCATTTTTAATCCATATTGTATTAAATTTTTGTCATTTTCAATCTTTTCAGGTTTGAAAGCTATACCTTCATAAGTACTATTTACATTTTTAATTCATATTGTATTAAATTTTATTCTGCAATTTAGAATTTTGTTATGAAATTATAATGAAAACCAACTGTGAATTGGGTCGAATATAAATTGTAAATCTAAAATGGTTAGAATTTAAACCAAAATGCATTATAAGGACATAACTGTGCACATTTCTACCTGAAATATGCATTTCTTTTGTGGTTTTGACGATGCATCAATCACCAAGCAAGCTCGCATACATTTTGTTTTTCTCGAAGAGTCAAGTTGTTTGCCTTTAGTCCTCGAAGTTTTGTTTGTGAAAGTAAAGTACAATAAAACTGTGAAATACGTTCAGTTAAGAAAGTCTGGAGATAACAACGCAAGATGCTCTGATTTCAAGTAAGTACAATAATTATAGATAATTTTATTTTGTTGTAACAGCAAAGAGACAATTTGTATGTATAGCGTTTTATCGTGATAGGATGGTATTTGGTCCTGAATGTTTATAAATCCAAGAATTATATTTCCATCTGCATTGAAGATAATCATGCATAGATGTAAGCATAACTTTTACTCGGTTTTTGTGTTGATCTCAACAAAGTAATTGTTTTTTGTGTTTTCATAGTCAGATTTATTGATAAACACGATTATGTTAAACGTTTGTTTTAATTCAAGGAAAAACATTGCCACTTTGAGGCTAAGCACGATTTTTCGATAAATTGTATCTGTAAATTTAACGCAGATTAGCGTTTCTGAGTTAATATGCAAAATATATAGTTCCGTCTCTTATAGTTGCGTCTGAATCCAATTTAACGGGAGACATTGTGTTGAAAGATCGTGATGGTGCGGCAATAAAACCCGATGATTTGATGGCCATCATACTTCAATATAAAATGTGCAACTGCTTTTTGATCGAAATAAGCTCACCAAATCCAGAACGTTGTGTACTGCGTAGGTGTGACGCTACGTATGGTGCCCAGCTTATAATTACCAGTGAAGTAAATATTAATAATTTTTTTGATGAATATGTTTTCCTCTGTATTCAAATTGTAATAGTCTCTAAAAGAATACTTGAAGGAGAACGAATGTGCACATATTTTGGAAGAATATTCCAACAGTGCCTCTTTGAAAGACTCATCAAGAAGAGAGAAGAGATGGTCAGAGCAGCTGTTAGTTATATACAACAAATGTACGGTAACTACCCAAATAGAGAACAGAAGGTAGCGTTAGCAAAAGCAATAATATCCCTCTTTCCTGTTTATACTGTTCCCAATGGTGCTTTTGGTGGAATTGTTAGCAATCCATTGTAACGATTCCCATAAACTGACTTTTACAATAGAATCATTGTGGGAAGTTTTCTGTAATCCGGAGAAAAATTCAGGATATTTGGTCTCAAAGTTGAAAAATTATAATAGCAAACGAATGAAACTGGAAGGTGGTGTAGAAAGAAAGAAGTAACGGAAATCTGAAATAGAAGAAGCTGAAGAGCCAAGAAACAATGATGCATTATCAGAAGATGATATCGAATTTTTCCAAAATAGTGTTGTATCTGAGCAAAAAAAGTTAATAAAAAGTAAACTCAAAAGAACACTATCACAGAGGATAAAGTTCTGCGAGGCAAACACGAACATAAAACAATACTTTCCTTGTTTCTTATACGACTCCGAATCTGTAAGCTTTTTGTTTTTATTTATTGATATCCTATGATTTTGAGCTTCGGTAGGATGAAAAATCTAACAATTTGGCGGAAAAGTGGCATAAGTATGCAGTAGTTGTTGAAGAAATTCAAAAGGAAACTTCTATAAGTGTAAATTGGTGTTATGTCCATTGTTTTTTAATGTGTTTGAATATAAAATGTAAAGATTTGTTTTGTTTCTTTAAACATTAGATTGATTTTTATTTTTGTATAACGAAACGTTTTCGACCACTATTTGTGATCTTCTTCATTATAATGAAACTACATTCAGAAAACATGCTTATATACTAACAACCTTAAACTTAATTACCATTGCCTTTAATTACCCTTAGCAGTTTCGAATCGCAATTACCTGCAGGTACCTGCCGTATATAAATTGACTCGAGGACGTCTAGTTTTTTGGGGCAATCTACACTTTTTATTATCTGCAGGCCATTAATATCTACTTTATGATTTTCGGCGATTATGTGTTTTGCGATTGACGATTTGATTTGAGTACCAGGTTGCTTCGCTGCTATGGTCGCTTCTCGAAGATGCTCGTGAAATCGTACTGGTACCAGCCTTTTTGTCTGCCCTATGTAAACTTATGGCAATCGTTGCAGCTAACTCTGTAGATACCGCTCCTTTCTTCCATGGTTCTACGATCCTTTCCCATTCCTAAATGTGTTTGAATGGTATGATGGCGGTTTGCTGTCACTATTTGTATCTGGTGTTTCTTGAGCGCTTTTTTGATTTCTTTCAGGTATTTCGTGTTGTTTACACTGATTCACCTGCATTCCGCACTTTGCTAGGCCAATGTTGTGCGCTTGCGTATTTGTAGCTTGTTCTTCTTTTTCCGGATTATGTTTTCGATTGTGTTGCTATCGAACCCATTTATTTTTGCGGTGTCAAAAATCCATTGTTTTTCTCGAGTATAGCGTTCATCGTTTAGTGGTGTTGTCAGCAGCCGGTGTATCATCGACTGGTACGCCGCCATTTTGTGCGCGCATGAGTGAAACGAGTCGCTGGTTATTGTACGCCGAGTGTAGCTTTGTTTCCGATAAATGTCGAATTCGATTTTACCATTATTCCTGATAATCATCATATCTAGGAACGGGATTGCGTCATGTTGTTCGGTTTCCATGGTGAATTTGATTTTTGGATGGATACGGTTTATTAATTGGAAGGTATTTTCCAGTTTATCTCTAGGAAGTATGGCCAATATTCAAACAAAACAAAGCTACACTCGGCGTACAACATTGGCCAAGCAATGTGCGGAATGCAGGCGAATCAGTGTAAACAACACGTAATACCTTAAAGAAATTAAAAAACCGCTCATGAAACACCAGATACAAATAGTGACAGCAAACCGCCATCATACCATTCAAACACATTTAGGAATGGGAAAGGATCCTAGAACCATGGAAGAAAGGAGCGGTATCTACAGAGTTAGCTGCAACAATTGCCCTAAAGTTTACATAGGGCAGACAAAAAGGCTGGTACCAGTACGATTTTACGATCATCTTCGAGAAGCGACCATAGCAGCGAAGCAACCTGGTACTCAAATCAAATCGTCAATCGCAAAACACATAATCGCCGAAAATCATAAAGTAGATATTAATGGCCTGCAGATAATAAAAAGTGTAGATTGCCCCAAGAAACTAGACGTCTTCGAGTCAATTTATATACGGAAGGTACCTGCAGGGATTAGGATGAATACCGATGAAGGTAATTGCGATTCGAAACTGCTAAGGGTAATTAAAGGCAAGGGTAATTAAGTTTAAGGTTGTTATTATATAAGCATGTTTTCTGAATGTAGTTTCATTGTACTGAAGAAGATCACAAATAGTGGTCGAAAACGTTTCGTTATACAAAAATAAAAATCAATCTAATGTTTAAAGAAACAAAACAAATCTTTACATTTTATATTCTATAAGTGGTTAACAAATTTGAATATGATTCATTATAGTTTATGAGAATGTATTTTTTAAATTATAAATTGGAGTTCAGAAGCAAGACCATTCCTGTGTGTTTTCAAGTTGCTAACATCAACTGCATTGGGAATCAAGGGAAAGCACTTAAAGGGTTATAACTTTCTGAAGGCAATACAAAAATTTATCCACTTTGAAAAGGTAAAATACATTATCATGTTATGTTCAACCTCATAAAGTCTTTTGATTTGGTTTCTAGGTTAATTAATCACAGGAGAACTATTCGGTGTCTTCACAGCAACCTGTTATCATTGCAGTTGGGGCAAACAAATAGGCAATAAGCCAGTATTTCCTGTGTATATACAATCACATTTTAAGTATCCCTTTTGATTATAATTTTATGCAAGCAGTTGATCTGCTTTTTAAGAGTTTTTACATTTTTAATATTGGATTCGACCAAAGTGTAAAAAACTTCTTTAATTTTTTTTCCATATTTATATATGAAATTTCAAGAACTGGTTTTCGTGCTTGCTTATGCCCTTAGCAATTATTCAAACAAAAGTTGATAAAATAGTCGAAGCCGCAAGAGATGTTTTTTCAGAAGCATTTAAGACAATTGAAGCCACCATATCTGCTTCACAAAAAAATTATGATGGGACTTTACTTGAGGTTATGGGGAATACAAGGTTAGAGATTTTGAGAGAACTAAGCTATTTCACATCACCATATAAAAGAAAAAAGGAACTGGCCTCTAATGAATTTTATGTTGCTCCAATCGGGGACAAGAAATTTATTAATAAACAAAATTCTTCTATACCAATATTTAAACAGTGCACCTTTCAATATATATATCAATTATCGATACTCTGAAAACTATTTTTAAAAATAGCTCATTCAAAAATCTTTTTTTTTGGTTCCCAATGTTCATGTAAAACTGAGTTCTTCAAAAATTTCTGTTGTAGCGAAAATTACAGTAAATATAACGAAAATGTAATACTTCTGCAACTCTTCTAAGATGGTGTTGAGGTTGTTAATCCTCTAGGAAGTAAAACTGCGATTCACAAGATTGGAGCAATATATTTTTCAGTTCGAAACTTACCAAACGAGTTTTATTCTTGTCTAGATAATATGCGTTTGGTTGCTTTTTTTTATGCAGCTGATTTACAAAATGACTTTGTAAATTTCAACACAGTTTTACACCCTATTGTCGAAGACTTAGTGTCTATAGAATTAGCTGAAATCTACGTAGATGGAAGAAACATAAAGGGCACACTAGTATCTTTTTCACATGACAACCTTGCAGCAAATTTAGCTCTTGGATTTGAGGAATCATTTCGGGCATGTTTTTATTGTAGAATATGTGAACTACATCGGAATGAAACACAATATACAACAACTGAAATAAACTGCCTTTCACGAAGCCGCTTACATTATGACAATTTATTCTTTGATGACAAAAGTAAGTCGTTTTCAAATTATCAGGATTCTAAAGGAATTAAAAACTATTGCAAACTGAATGAACTAAAATATTATCATGTAATCAAATCTAATAATCTCGATCTGATGCATGACATTTTAGAAGGAGCTATACCATTTATTCTTAAATATGTGCTAAAATTTGCTATTGACAAACAAGTTATAAGTTCCATCGATGTAAATAGAAAAATTTCTCCGTTTAGTTTTGTATACCTTCAGCGAGAAAATATTCCGTCCTCAATTAACCTTGGAAAATCTGGAACCTCAAAAGGACTTTCGGCGTCGCAAAATTTGTGTTTGATTTTCATTGATATTTATATATATTCAACCTAAAATACCAGTTCTTTGGGTGAGAATCACGTCTTTACTAAAAATATTGTATCTTTTACTTTCAGCGTGCATTCCGAAGAGTTCTATTCAAGTACTAGAAGACTCAATAGCAAATCATTTAAGTTTCATTATCAATAATTTGAAGTTGCCATTACTCCCAAAACATCACATATTGACATACTATCCTTTAATAATTAAAAATTTAGAACCAATCGTTCATACTAGGACGATGCGCTTTGAAGGTAAACATCGATTTTGCACTAAGGAAAGCGCTGGTATAAATAATGTTATAAATATTTGCAAGACGTTAGCACAAAGACATCATCAAAAATGTCAATTGTTTGGAGTGATTTATCTTTTAGAAAAACATTTCAGTTTGAAAAATTGTCGATAGTAGATATATCAGAAATGACTTCAGTGGTATTTTGAAAATTTGCATAGGGACCGCCAAGAGGAACTTTATACTATAATTTGGCTAAAACAAATTCTCGGGTTTACTTATAGGCTACAGTTTTCCTTATTTTTGACTTATGAAAACGACCTTCATTGGATTCGTTTTCCTTAGAGCTGGTGCGATTTAGCACCCTAGCTCCCTTCTATCTGTGAGCAATTATTTGCTCACCATGATTAACGAGATTGTGCTATTCTGATTATTGTCAATTATATTTTCTTAAAGTTAGCGCGGAAAGTTGGATAAGTTTCTTTTGGTAGTGCTTTGCGTCTTTGGATTCCCGGGGTAGTGTTAGGATGGTTGTCTACTTTGTCGAGCAGTTTGAGTGCTTTGCCACGTACGAATATGTCGACAGGTTCTATTCTAAGGTCCTTGTATATGTCCGAATTTCTAACATACCATGGGATTCCGAAGATTTGACGAATGCTTTTGTTTTGGATGGATTGTAGTGCCTTTTTGTTGGTCTCTGTCGTCTGGTAGAAGGCTGTACTACCATATAGTAGCGTCGGTCGTATTATTTGTTTGTAGATCAGCGGACGGTTCTTGATGTTGAGTTTCTTGGCCTTAAGGAGTGGAAAGAGTTGGGATAGTACATTGTAACAATGTCCTCGTTTGTTGCGTATGTGGTCGGTCCAGGAGAGTTTGTTGTCTAATGTCAGTCCTAAGTATTTGGCTGTTCTTGACCAGGCAATATTTTCGTTTTCAACAGTCAAAGTTTTCGGTTGTTGTTGTCTTTTTCTGGTTATAAATAATGCCTGGGTCTTGTCTGAGTTTAACTTGATCTTCCACTTGCGAAAATACTTCAAGAGTATGTCTATGGAGAGTTGCAGTTTGGTGGTGATGACTCTTGCTTGTCTGGATGAGTATAAAACACAGGTATCGTCGGCATATAGGGACTTGTGGACATTCAAAGGCAGCCAAGGTAGGTCTGCAGTAAAGATGTTGTACAGTGTGGGGGAGATGGGTGATCCTTGTGGGACTCCAGCTTGAATTGGCCGCATGGTTGAGAGGTAGTTGTCAATTTCGACACGAAATGATCTGCTTTTTAGAAAGGAGCCAATGATTTGGATGAGCTGCAGTGGCATTTGGGATTCATGCATTTTGTAAATAAGTCCTGCATGCCAGACTTTATCGAAGGCTTTGGATATGTCAAACATAACCAAACCCGTTGATTTCCTGTGGTTTAACCCTATTCTAATGTGTTGGACCACCCTAGTAAGCTGGAGTTCTGTGAAGTGTGATGGCTTGAAGCCAAATTGTTCTTCTGGAAGTATTTCTTTTTCGGTAACAACCTCAGTTAGTCGATTTAGAAGCACCCGCTCTACTATTTTCGACAGAGAGGATAATAGGCTAATAGGTCGCCAGTTTTGAGGGAACATGAGGTTTTTACCAGGTTTTGGAAGAACAATAACTATTGCCGATTTCCATATTTTGGGGTATTTTCGCAAGCGGAAAATTTCGTTTATAATCGCTGCTATTGCATCGAGAATATTATCCGGGAGCCATTTTAACATAGTGTTTGATATTAAATCAAATCCCGGTGCTTTCCGTCTGTTCAGTACTTGTATGATGTCTTTAACCTCTTGAAGACAGGTGCTTTGTATTAGATCGGAGTCTGTAAGGTCTGACCTCATGAGCCTGTTGGTCAATCGATTGACGTGGTCTTCGTGCTCGTCAAAGTCCTCCTCACCGGATGAATTTTCACAGAACTGTTGTTCTAGAGTATCTGCGAACCAGAACTGTCGAATTTAATACCGTAAAGGCCGTGAATTGGTGGTACTACAAGTTTGTTTTTAATACGAAAGTATTTGGAATCCCTCCAGAAAGCGTCGCTCTCAGGCTCCAGACTTTGCAAGAAGCTCTCCCATTGTTCATTGCAGAATTTCGATATCCGAACACGAATTTTGTTCGTAATTTGGTTTGCTTCCTGCCGTAATCTAGGATCACCTGTATTCCTAGCCCTTGTTCGAACTCGATTCCTCATCCTTATTAAATTTTTGATGTCGTTAGGGAGTTCAAAGGGGTTTGTCACCCTTGTCAGAGTTGTGACTGTGTTGTCCTCTTTTGCCTGTATTATTTTGTCTGTGATTTCTTCTATCATTTTTTCAGTGTCGCTGGCTGTTTCAGGTGTTTGAATAATGATTTCTTTAGCCAGTGCGACTTTGAAAGCTTGCCAATCAGTTTTCTTCTTTACTTGTAGGGGTTCGTCTATGTATATTCCTCCTATTAAGAAGACCACCGGTTTGTGATCGGATGAAAGTTCGTCGAGGACTTCGATGCGTACATCGTGTTCAAAGGTACGTGATACACCAATATCGAGAGGATAACTATTTCGGTAGCCGTAATGTGTTGGTTCGTTGGGTATATGCAAGCTTAGTGGATTATCTGTGATGAATCGGTTTAACTCAGTCCCAGCACGGCTGCTTCTCACAGCTCCCCAACTTCGGTGATAGGCATTGAATTTCCGGCAAGGAGTATGGGACCCTGAAAGTCCAGAAGTTTTTTAAAATCATCAATGAGCGTAGCTGCCTTCGGGCGGCTGTATACCGAGACTACCATGAATTCAAAAGAATCCGTCCGCACTTGAATTGCAGTAGCTTCTAGTGTTTGTAAGGTAGGTGTCAATACGAGATTATGGCTCACATTCCTTCTCACAAGAATGGCCGTTCCACCTCCTCTGCCTGTTGTTCTGTCATTTCTGTACGGAAAATAGTTAGGGAAGCGTAGGCGGTTTCCAGGCTTCAGAAAGGTTCCCTGGATGAGAATGATGTCAAACTTATAATCAAATATAAGTTGAGTCAACTCATCAGTCTTATGAAGCAGGGAATTTGCATTCCATGGGAGAATGGTTAAATGATCCATAAAGCTCATTATTGTTTCTTTGTTAGTGTGCTGTTGAAACTGTTTTGTGATGCAAACATTCCCTGAATCATTTTCGCCATCATGTCTTGCATCATGGTTTGGAATTGTGTTTGCATGGTGGCAAAGAGTGTGTCCATGTTGTTATTTGTGTTTAGTGGAGTGTTTGCCTGTTTTTGTTTTTGTGTGTTTTTATTTTGTTGTTGTGTAGATGCTGTGGTGGTTTTGTTGTTATTAGCAGCCGCAACTTGTGCG
This sequence comes from Odontomyia ornata, assembly GCA_963969285.1. NCBI lineage: Eukaryota > Metazoa > Arthropoda > Insecta > Diptera > Stratiomyidae > Odontomyia > Odontomyia ornata. The sequence goes on along the minus strand of OZ017738.1, from coordinate 340,788,250 downwards.
AACGATTTCCTGACATTCACTGGGTTCCAAGGAAATCCACCATAGTTGGCTGGATGTTCTCCACCACAGTTCACACATTTTGGCTTTTCCTCTGCTTTTTTAACGCATTTGGAAAAATGGTGGAGCCCATCGCATTTAATTCAACGGGCCTGTGCGTGACAATTTCTGGAGGAGTGTCCAAACTGCTGACAGTTGTGGCACATAACTTGTCCTGTACGGGGGCGTTGCGCTTCAACAGTGCATATGAGGTGACATATTGCCCTTATATTGTATATGTCAGTCTCGGTTTTGGGAAGGAGGATCTTCACCAACCTGGATGGCCCATCTCGTAACTTTATATAGTGGATTTTAATGGGCTGAAATCCTTGGCTCTCCAGATCTTCTTTAATGTCGTCAATCGACAGTCCATACAGACCCCTGATTACCACATTTAGATTCCTTTCTTCAGGAAGGATATACGTATGGTATTGTATTGTAATTTCTGTCAAGTATTTCGTCAGTTTCCTGTGGTCTTGTGGTGTCTCTGGAATTGTCTGGATCCCCAAGTAGACCCTTTTGGCGGATTCGTGTTTTGTTCCGAGGGTCTTTCATGTCCTTTAGGACCTGGGTCCACTTTTCAGGCTCTCGGAGGATGACAGGTACCGTTGTCCGTTTCTTGTCGTCGTCTGGGGATTTTGATGTGGTGGGCGCTGTGGGAGTGGTTTTCGTTTTCGGTGGGATGGCCAGCTCTGGTAGAGCCATTGAGGGACCCGCCGGTGGCAGAGCAGGAAATTCTTCATCCTCCTCAGCAGAGTCTTCCTGCATCGACTCATTTTCGTCTTCTTCTTGGATTGCTTCCTCTTCCATCGCTTCTTCTTCTGAAGAAGGAGGAGAGGGCGGCGGGCCCTCTGGTAAGGAAGATGAAGACTCCACTTTTCTCTTTTTGTTTTTGTTTATGGGTTTCTTTTTTGATTTAGCCAGCGCCAAATCCCTCCATGAGCTCTTTGTTGACTCAGCGTTGTTCTGCCAACTCCGAGTTAATTTCAATCAATTGCTGTTGAGCCTGCCTCAACTGCTCTTTAACTTCGTTAAGCTGTACCTGCACAGCTTGCGAAGTTTGCAATTGCCCAATCAGCAGAGCGATCTGCTGATCTTTGTCCATTGTGGATATGTTTGTCATATTCACAACCCGCCTAAACCAAACTCACACACTAAGAAATTTATCCAACTATTTTCACAATTTCTATACGAATCAACAACAATAATCAAAACAACACGCTCTCACAAACAAGGAAAGCAAATATCACTCACCCAGAAGAATCCGTGCCTTTTTGCCAGCTTGTTCTTTTTCTGATAGTTGAGAATCTTCACTCCTGCTCGCACTTTTCACTATTCATTCACTAACTGACTATATAATAACTGCTTATATTGACTCACTCACTAATTGGCAACTTCGACTTTTGAATGTCCGCAACGATGCACGGCTTCCACAAGACTCTGTTATGAAAACGATATTTATAAGTTTGGTTTTATTCAAGCAATTTTCTTTTTACATAATAGCATCCATTTCGAATTAGATTTGTATAGAAGTACTTGTCTGAATGAAGTTACACATGTAATTAAGGTATTGAATGAGAATACAAAGATAATTATGGAATTTAAGAAGCTTAAATATGTTAAGCCATATGAAAGCCATTGTAACGAAAACGACACATGGATTATTTATTAACAAGAAAGTTAGCTTAACTTTTTTATGAATGAATATTTTTTAGTTTTTAATGCAATGCATATTTTTAAGTTTGTGATAAAGGTATATCTGCAACAAAATAAATTTATTTTGAAAAAAAAACCTAACTTTTTTTATTGGCCCTACTCAATGGATTGGAGTTTTATCTTAATTTGAATCCTTTCAAACAAATAGTTTAGAACTCAATAATTTAGTATTGAAAATAGTAATGTACGAAGGTGGAACTTTAATCTTTAGTCAATTATATTCCAAAATATCGTGGATTTAGTTTCAGTATACTAGGATTGAAAAGTTAAAGTTTAAAATACAAAAGAGTATAGTTTATGCTGGGGATTGTAATACATTCATTGTATTAAAATTTTATAACATTTTGGTGTCGTCATATATGTAATCCCATTTAGCATTAAAAACAGCTCAGGTTTCCGTAAGACATATAAATACATCTTCGCTGAGCTGTAACGATAAAAAGAGCTTATAAAGCTTGGTCCTTAACCCTCTCACATTTTGATAATATACTGAAATATTAGAAGCTAAGTTACAGTCATGAAATCTTATACTAGTTCGTAGGTTGCGGTCTTCCGGTGCACGAAAGGACTTCCTTCTTCTTGAGCTGAATGGTTTAATAAGTACTCCAGGTGGCCAAGCTTCAGGATTCAAAATAGTATCACAATTTGAGGGCACTGTAAGCTTGAAAGAACCTACCACTCTGTCCCGCAGATTATCCTTTGTCAATTTGTGGCAACTAATAACTTTAACAGCTAGCCATATTTTTTAGCAAACGTAGTTTTTTAGGTAGTCCGCGATTGTATGGTAGCTTAGACGCAAAATAAAAATCTCCTTTGGTGGGGATATGATGTCAAGTGTTGGGACTTTGTCATCTAAAATTAGAGTAGCCACAGCCAATGTGTCAACACCAGATGAGGGTGGAAGACTAGGCGAAGGATGATTTTTGTTTTTAGGGATCGCCCCCCCGATTGATTGACGAGTCCCGGAAAGCTGTCACCAGCGATGTGCTGAGTTGCTGCTGAAGCCACGGGCGAACTTGAACACGAGGTATTAGTCCTAGAACTAGCAGCATGATTCGGGGTTTTAAGAGCCGATAACTTTGCCAGCGATTTACTTCGAGCTAGGATGTAAGGTTTTGTACAGGCGTATTTGTCCCACGAATACATTCCTTCTGTGCTGCCGGCGTAAGTAATTGCGTCTGGTTATTTACATCAGTGATATTCGCTGAAGCCAGAGTTTTAGGTGGATGAACAGTACTTAGATAGGGGACCATATAATACATACGCTGAATAATGAAGCCCAACACACGTTTTTATCAACAATGTTTTTCTCAACGTGCATTGGAATTGATCCGCGGTAAAAGCACAAAAGTATGTATAAAGGGCCACTTGAGTACTTGAAAATGCGTTGATTAAACGCTTTCAACGTTTCCAGTGTGCTCCGAAACAACCTATAGGTTTACACTTCTAACATTTCCACAAAGTTTAATGACTGTGTCTCTATGGTTTTGGATAAAAACGACTGACACGTAGACATATGGGTAGGAGAACGCAGGATGTGATTTCAATAAGGTCTTGTAGTTCAACACGAAACAATTAAAACTATATTAATTGAAATTTTATTTCTACCATCTTAAATATTTACGTCGTGTTCACATTTTCGATTTCTTTCATATTTTTAACACTTTCTACTCAATGAAATTAGACATTACAAAGCAATTAATTCAATACTTTTTCCACATTTTCTTTCTAATTTGCGAGTATGAATTTAATCTGTACTATTCTTTTCTCGTATTTTTAAACTGCTTTGGCCTCAACTATAAATTTTCATTGAAGTGATAAATTACATTCTTACAAATGAAATTACACACGTTGGCATTCAATTCAAATATTAACAATAGTTTACTTTACACTCTTTTCATTACTTAACGGTTCTTCATAGAAATTACCCATTTACCAGTTCGTGTACGTTTTTCTGCAAAGCATCGTTATCAGCATTCCCATATGAGTAAACATGTTACCAGGGTGAAGAAATCATACACCATTTAAGTAGCCTCATATCTGTCTATCTTATTTTTCTTAACAGTTAGAAATCGTCTCACTGGTGTATTACTTATATGACCAATACGTTTTACAAACCATCTTTTGCTGCTTGTGGTACGACAGAACTGCAGACGCGCTGCAGCAAAGAAAGGTTGCCCATGGAGTTAAATGGTGAATTAAATCATTACCCGCTATCTTCTAGTCTGGTGCATCACCTGTTCATCTTTTATTAGTTCTCTTAGTTCATTTCTTTTCTCTTCTCGGCGAGAAATATGAAAGTAACTACATACATAATTTGGTCAATCGAAAGATACAGCTTTGGAACAAAATTGTTGGAATTATTGATGATGAGCCGGAGAAAAAGTAGTTTTTGATGTTCCACCCAAATGAACGTTTGTAATACTGATGCTGAGTAACCTACAGACACAGTGAAGTTCCTTATCTTTACAATATCAACCGTAATACAACTGTAATGCTCCATGTTTCTTTAATTAAATACAAAACTATCTGTTCGTATGTCTAACTGCATACTCGTATACTCGTATTTGTCGTACAAACAAACGCATGATGATGAGGAATGGTAATTTATGTTGTAATGTTTGCCAAAATTCAAACGAACGGTACTGTCTTGAATAGTAACATAATGTATGAAGTTTGGACGTTAATAGTGAAATTAAAAGCAAACATTTGATGGGATTAATCAGTACTTAAAAATCGGTCATATGTAATTAGGTGAAACGGATTGTTATTCTTAAATTTTTTGGAAGTAATTAAATGCTGCTTATTTGAATTTACCCTGTCTTTCAGTTTTAATTCATTGCAAATATTTTTGATGGATTTAAATGGTGTTTCGGTTTGGCAAATTATACATCTGACAAATTACAATAATATAAATTCAAAACGGTGTGTGGGATTTTTTGTCTTAGATCATTATATGCTGCTGGCAACGGTTAAAATTTATATTTTGCATATTATTTATTAATAGCTCCTAATCGAATCAAACAGTTTTTAACACTATTTGTTTCAGTTAATCAACCGTATATCTAATTCAATAATATATTTAATTAAATCAACACTAGATTATAAACAAACGTAACACCGGTGCTTCATTGTTTGATTTATGTCCATATTGCAGAATCAAGGAGAACGGAGGAATGCAGTAAATTTATTATCATTTTTTGCTTCATAAACTGTATTGTATATTAATTCAATAAATTCTTACTTAAAATACCGAACTATAATTCAATTAAAAAATACAAAGAATTTTTATTGCTTCGATTATGGTTACGTTAGTTATAGAGGTATAAGATAATGTAGACGAACAGCCCGCTACAAAAATTTGACATCCAAAGGCTCCGAATGGCGTCTGCGGCGAAAAATTTGACGGAGACCCTCGACAACTAGCTGGCTTTTATCTTATCAGACGCATCGTTAAGGACAAGCAACGAGCTTTGGATGGAAGTGAAAGCGGCTATTAATACTGTGGCAGAACAAACGATCTGACATCAAGCCTGATGCAAGAGAAATGATTGGTACGATGAATGCCTTAGACAAAAAGAATCAGGCGTACAAAGATTACGTAGGTAGAAAAACCAGGACGAAGAGAGAACATTATGAAAAACTCAGAAGAGTAGCGAATAAGATAATTAGAATTAAGAAAATAAAAAAAATACGACGACCAATTGAGAAGTATACATGTAAGTCTAGCGAGCAACAACACATGAAAACATACAAAGTAGTAAAATTCTGAAACGTGGTTTTCAACCCAAAACCACGCTTGTCGTGATGACATTGGCAATATCATCGCTGATGAAAACAAGATTTAAGAAAGATGGGCATCATATTCCAAGAACATTCTTAAGCCTCCACACAGTTCCGCAAACATCTATAAACTCGATGTTTGCGGAGAGCCTCCATTGGTCCAAGCTACTCTGGATGATAATTGTTCCACCATCAAAGCCCAAAAGAATAATAGAGCACCAGGCATCGATGAGATTCCAGTGGAGCTCATCAAATATGGTGGCAGCAGTGTTCATAAAGCTATTCACAAAGTTATCCAGCACATTTGGCAGCAAGAACATATGCCAAAAGAGTGGACCCAATCTATTATATTCCCTATCCACAAAAAAAGGTGCAAGTTACAGTACGAAAATTATAGAGGCATATCACTACTTTGTACAGCGTAGAAAATATTTTCAAAGATCTTAAAAAATAAAATCAAATCAACGTAGACGTACACCAAATTTTCGTTGACGTTAAGCAAGCATACGATAGTATTGATCATAATGTACTGTACTCTTCCTGAAAATCGACAGCGAAGCAAAACTAGTAGGGCTACAAATCAATGAAAATAAAACAAAGCACATGACGCAGTCGAGGAAAAATACCTCAAATACACAAAATATCACACTTGGCGAATACAGGATCGAAAACGTTGGCAAATTTGTGTATCTAGGCGCCAAAATAACCAAAACGGGTAATAAAAGAGACAAAATACGCCAAAGAATGCCGCTCGCAAATAAAATATTATATTCAGTTTTGCCGATCTTGAAGACCAGCTGCATACACAGGAAAACAAAGCTCCAAGTAAAAAAATCTGTAGTAAGCCTTATGTTATGCTATGGGTGTGAAACATGGGCCCTAACCCAAGCATTCGCAAATATATTGAACGCCTTTGAGCGACGGGTCCTGAGGCGAATATTCAGAGCGAAGGTAGGAGGGGACCAATGGTAAGTTGCCAGTATAGAAATACAGAACAAAAAGGACAAAAGAGGACATCGAATTAGAAAAACAAGTCAAACAGAAAATACAGGATAGACGTAGGGAAGAAGCGGGCTTAATAATAGACATGTCTAAAAGTAATTACAACAATACTAATGATGGTAATACGAGCCGTAGATTTTTTGAAAACCGTCAGCTAACTGCTGAAACTACAGGTGTTGAATATTGGAAACAATATTCAGTGGCTAAGAAATAGACCCAAAAAATATGATGAGTACGCATCAGAAACAGCCAAATTATATGTGCAACTCTACCCATGGCACTCCATGACACCTACTATGCATAAAATTTTCATTCTTATAGAAAAATCGTTACTAACGATAGGTTAGCTATCGAAAGAAGCAAAGGAGGCCCGCAATAAGCATTTCCGTACGTACCGAAAAAATTAATCTCGGAAATTTTCTCGCAAAGAGAGCAATAGAGATATACATCAAAGATTGTTGCTGCGCTCTGATCCATTCATCAGCAGTATTTTAGTCAATAATCGGAGAAACAAGAAAATATCGAAAGGATTTTGTCCAGAAACTATAAATATGCTCCTTAGAAGATTTTGATACCACACTGGAATCATATAGCGAAGGTTCAAACTGATAATGATGAGTGCCGTAGGGTCATTACTACTGTATGGAGCAGAGGTCTGAGGCGACGCTCTCAGTAAGGAGGTTTACCGAAAACGCCTAGCACAAGTACAGAGAAGAAGAATGCTGAGGATTGCATCTTCGTATCCAACAGTCTCTGATTCGGCAGTGAAAGTCATTGCAGGCGTGATACCTGTCGGTCTCCTTGCTAGAGAGCGCCGCTCTAATTATCTACGTCGAAACGAGGATGCGTGGTAGATGGTTGTCCGCGTAGAGAGACAGCGCTCACTCATCGATTGGCAGCAGTTTTGGGTGAATTGCACGAAGGGAAGGTGGACTGCGCGCCTCATTTCGGATGTGAGACCGTGGCTTAATCGAAGGCATGGTGAGACTGACTTCTATCTAACCAGCTTTTGAGCGGGCATGTGTGTTTTCAGTCTTACCTGCACAAGATTGGTAAGTAACGGTCCCCCGGTTGTTGGTATGCCACACATTTTTTGCGTGCACAAAATGGGTTAAGCTACAAAGGGACCTCCACAGGGAGACGGGGAGCTCACCCCGGATAATATAGTCGCGGTGATGCTCGAATCGGTTGACAAATGGAACCAGGTGGCATATTATGCTCGGGCAGTCGTAAAAGATAAAACGGACTCACAGCAGCCGGGGGTGTTGGGGCTGAGGGATCGCTTGTCTTTCACTCTCCCCCAGCTTGAAGGCGCCTCACGGTGTAACAAAACGAGACCTGACCCGAAGTAATGTGTCAAACGGTTCCAGGCTAGTTTCTCAGGTTGACAGGGGAGGTGTTGAGTGGGTAGTCTAGTCGCCTTCTTGCGAACATGGGAGTCCCACAGTCTGTGCGTAAATGGGCATTCACCTCCCTACCACAAAAAAAAATGATAATGTAATTCATATATTTTCAATATTTTCATGGGGTTTTTTTTATTTTTATTTGTATGATTTTATTCATGTTGTAACAATGCGTTTTTTCATTAATTAGCACATTTCCAATAAGTATGAGTAATCAAATAATTTTGGCCGCACAAAACAAAAAATCAACCCATGTCCGGCATCTCAACTAAAAGGAAACGACCATTTATAATTATAATTTTGGCAAGACGGCATTCAATAGTATCTACGGATTGACACATTTAGGCGTGAAAACGACTGTAAAAGAAGTTAGAAAAAACTTGATATGGCCATCTATCGAAACGGTTTGACGTGCATGGACAAAGACGTGCCTACAATGCTAGCGATGGATATCACCAGTAAGCAACTTCACACCGCTATTCGCACGCTTCGAACATATACATACGAGTATAGACATCGTGTTATTGCCACTATCTGAAGGACATCGCTACTACCTTACATGCATTGGTCGTTTCATGCCCGACCAGGAAGCAGAAACGGTGGCTCGAACATTTTATGCAGGATGGATTAGTTATGTTGGTACGATACTGAGACTAACCAGCGACCAAGACCGATAGTTCAAATCTGACATTTTTCGATCACTGAACCGGTTGATGGGTACAACTCACTTTCACACAACGGCATACCATCCCTCTTCAAATGGGATGGTCGAACGCTTGCGTAGGCAGCTAAAATGTGCAATGCGATGCCACATTTTACCCCAAGTTTTACTAGGAATCTGAGCGGCATGGAAGGAAGACGTGGAGGCTATGGTAGCAGAACTGGTTCACGGAATATGAATTCATCTACTAAGCCAGTTCCTCACACGAGGAACAAGAAACCTAAGCCACACAGTAACCTTTCTCCAACATTTGCAGCAACAAATATATCGACTCAGCCTAGCAGAAACGAAACGACACGGCTACAACAACGCGTTTATTTTTAAAGATTTGGCTCCAACAAAGCAGGTTTTTGTAAGAAGCGACACCGTTCGAAAATCTCCGGACATGCCATATAATGGGCCATACATCGTAGTCAGCCGAACGGAAATATTCTTTAACGTAAACATCAAGGACCGACAGAGAACAATATCAATCGACCGACTGAAACCAGTGCACACTGTAAGCGATTACGAGATGAAAAATGCAACAACAACAACCATATTTTACATTCGCAAGCGCCGACCACTTAGGGTTCGGCCACATTGCGATTTTTCTGCCGTAACCAGCGATTTTCAGTCGCAAATGCGAACACACTGCGACAAGATTTGCAAAGGATCTTCAGGCATGCGCAGAACTTATATGCTCATTTGAAGGTATGTCTTTACCAGGAGCACATGCGCTAACTCATTTGTGTGCTATGCAAGAAACTTCCGTGCACGTCAGCGTCAAATGTCCAAATGATGTGCGCCTGCGCGAGTATCACAAAAACTACCTACTAAACTGGTTTTAGGAAAAATCGCGAATTCCTGCGACTGCCGACCTGGACAAAATTGTCGAAAATCGCAGTGTGCGGGCTTCCATTTAACCATGTGTAACTTGCGACAGAAGTGCGGCTACATAGTCGTAGTCTGATGCATCCCTTAGGGTTCGGCCCCATTGCGATTTTTCTGCCGTAACCAGCGATTTTCAGTCGCAAATACGAACACACTGCGACAAGATTTGCAAAGGATCTTCAGGCATGCGCAGAACTAATATGCTCATTTGAAGGTATGTCTTTGCCAGGAGCACATGCGCTAACTCATTTGTGTGCTATGCAAGAAACTTCCGTGCACGTCAGCGTCAAATGTCCAAATGATGTGCGCCTGCGCGAGTATCATAAAAACTACCTACTAAACTGGTTTTAGGAAAAATCGCGAATTCCTGCGACTGCCGACCTGGACAAAATTGTCGAAAATCGCAGTGTGCGGGCTTCCATTTAACCATGTGTAACTTGCGACAGAAGTGCGGCTAAATAGTCGTAGTCTGATGCATCCCTTAATAGCTACAGATAGGAAAGAAACGTATCAAAACTAGCGAGAGAAAGACTAACCACACAACGAACGAGAATAGCACTCTCATGAACAACAAGTATCACCACACAACCGCCACGACGCACAGTGGTGCAAATGCGGAAAAAACCCCAAAAATTGAAATGCTTGATTTCAATTCGAACTCATTAAAACCTAGTACCTGAAGGTTTAATTTGTCACATTCAGCAGAAAAAGCTGCAATATTTCAATTTGCGTAGCCTATACAAACTGATATTTCCATGAATCTTACAGTGGTGGTATTTATTGCTTCACTGTACTTGTTGTTATAATTGTTTTTCTCGTGAAATATAAGTGAAATTAATTGAATTGAAAACTTTGACTTTGCATTTCAGACGTTTTTTGAGTGATTTTCCCAATATTGAGTAATAAATGAATTATATTGGTATGTTTATAATTAAATATAAAAATAGTAAAAAGTTGCATTAGAAAATTTTCTTAACTTAGTGAAACAAAAAAAGCTCCGCTTACCTCCGCGTAGTTGATAGAAAAACTGAAAAAATAAAACTCTAATCTAACTGTTCAAACAGTTTTTAGCTGCGACTACATGCGACTCTGGCAGTTTTTTACATATTAGTCGAGCAAAAATAGCTAATAATAACTAGAGTAAATTCCCTTAATGATGATTCTGACTGTATCTCAATGCAATTTCGCTTACAAATATTCAATAGGATGTTACAGTTAAGGCGTAAGTAATTAGTTATGCAAGTAGACGTACATCTCATCTACACGTACATCTCAACCCAAATTCTTGGTAGAGCAATAAATCGAAAAAACACGCGTTTTCCCTTTTTAAATAACTCTCGGTAAAACCCGGGATATTCGAATCATACATTTTATGATGAGATAGAGTTAAGATTTTATGTCTCGGATAGGGAAAATCCTCAAGCCATAAAATACTTAGGATAAGGAAAATCCTCGAAAATTATGAATGTATGTTATGTAATTAAAGTTGGTAAGATACATATAGTTAAGAATAGTTCGTAAGGTATAAAGAGGATTGTTAGGTTGATAAGAGTTCAGTTGAGTTCCCCTGTATCTTAATTGTTACTAGACAAGTTTTAAATCTGTTCAATGTTAACGGTCCGTGTAAAAAAATCATAATGTCAAATATTGTGATTCCTTATTCTCTATTGTGCGACTTTTTTTTGAGTTCAGGCAATGATTTCGAGGGCCTGGTAAACTTAATCAAAATTAATTTTCCCTTATTTAAAGATGATAGTGTTTCTTTTGTTGCATCAGCAATACAAAAACGATTTTTGCCTCATTTTAGACAGAAATTAAATTCCGTATGTCGAAATCGGGAAAAGTTTTTCAAAAAATATAAAGACTGGCTTGAAAACGATTTCAAGTGCACAATTGAAGATTTTGGTGAAGGTTCATCAACTTCAACGAGTACAAGTGGAAGACCAAAAAAAGACTATGAATTCTGCAGTGACCGAGCAAAGCAATACAAAGTCAAAGAATTAAAACAGAACTATTCTCAAGATATTATTGAGGCTGCATCAGCACCTGTGGTACGCAAAAAAGACAGTTTTTCTTCGGATTCCGCTTTAGCTTTAATCACTCAGGCCAAACTTTCGAAATACCAATATGAGGTAATTCGACAAGCCCGTAAATCAATAGGCCATGATATATACCCGGGATATAAAGAAGTCATCGCAGCAAAAAAAGACTGCTATCCTGTAGACATTTCAGTGACAGAAACCTCTGCTTATGTGCCACTGCAAAAACTCCTAGACCACACTACTCAAAGGATATTTAAAACGATTCCTGAAGATGACATAACCGAAACTGATTTCGTGCTGCAGACCAAATGGGGTTGCGATGGTGCATCTGGTCAAAGTGAGTACGCACAAAAATTTCATAGCTCTGATACGACCGACATATCTGACTCGCATTTATTTATGACATCAATGGTCACCCTCAGACTTATTAGTAAAAAAAATTCTTCGCGTACTTTCTGGGAAAATACACGGCCTTCATCAACAAGGTTTTGCAGAGCCATCAAATTTCAATTTGCAAAAGAAACTCCAGCTTTAATTCTAGAAGAAAAAAACCGCGTTGAAAGTGAAATTCAAAAACTCAGGGAAACCAAAATCATTATTAAGGGACAAGAGATATTGGTAAAACATGACCTATTTTTTACCATGATAGATGGCAAGGTTGCCCAAGTTGTAACCGGAACAGCCTCATCTATGAACTGCGTCATTTGCGGTGCGAAGCCATCCGAGATGAATGAGTTAGAGTCCATAAGCTCGAAGAATATCAACGACGAAGCTTTAAAATTGGGAATGTCCACCTTACATGCTCGAATTAGATTTATGGAGTATGTTTTACACTTAGGATACAACCTTTCTTTTAAATCATGGAAAACAAATCCAGACACTAAACCAATAAAAGAGGAGAATAAAAAAAGAATTCAAAAAGAATTTAAAGAACGATTGGGCATCAATGTCGATGTTGTAAATCAAGGTTCAGGAACGACAAATGACGGAAACACTTCAAGGAGATTTTTCAGCGATGCAAAACTGGCTGCCTAAATCACAAAGGTTGACGAATCTCTAATCAAACGGCTTGCTGTCATTTTGGAGGTGATTACATGCAGTGCCCAGATTGATGAATCGAAATTTGGAAAATATGCTCAGCAGACGGCAGAAATGGCCGTGTCCTTATACCCTTGGTATTATATGCCGTCTTCTGTGCACAAAATTTTAATTCATGGAAAAGAAATTATAAAATGTGCAGTACTCCCAATAGGATCATTATCAGAAGAAGCACAAGAAAGTCGAAACAAAGATTATAAATATTATAGGTATGCAACGATTTTTATTTATAGCTTAGAGAAAATTTTAATGATTGTTATAAATTATTTTGCAGGACTCATCACTCCAGAAAGTGCTCCCGAGTGGCAACAAATGAAGATGTTTTTCATGCAATTTTAATTTCTTCTGATCCTTATATTAACTTTTGCCGACCAGAACCAAATACTAAAACACTATCTTTAAGCGAAGAAGCAAATCAATTGTTAATTAAATAAAAATTTTAATGTTCATTCATACGAAGTGTACTTATTGTTTGAAAATCCTTTAGCTCTAAATAATTTGTAATGTGGAATGTTCCTTTATTCATGTTTTGCATTTAAAAATTGTCATTAAATAGAAATATTGAAGTGCCTTACCTTACAACTAATGGATTTAAATGTATCAACATTGAAAAATTCTTAATTCACTATTCATTAATAAACTGAATAACATCTTCTAATGTAATTTTTCATTCTGAATCCAATGAACCCAATTTCGTGTTGATACGACCATCCATTGCCCCACTGTGCGACGCTCGACCACGCAGGTTTAGATAGTCGACAGATACCAGGCGAGATATTAACAGCCATCAACGCAGGGTGCATGTAACTAGCAAGGGGGACCGTTTCGATCATCACAGAGAAAGGGTTATGATGCACTGGCGTCCTCTACAAAAAAATTTTCCCTTTTGTCTCCGGATCAGCTCGCGCCAGTGGGCGCGAAAGGGATGATGCAACTTTTTAAGTACATGGGGAAAAATACCCTAGAAATCAAATTTCACTCAATTTTGTTACTAATAGTATGATTTGTCAACTTTATATCAACTATTACGGGGGAATCTGCCTTCTTACCATGATCGAACTACAGATAGTTTTTAGGGTTTTGTACTAAAATACAAAACTCTATTGCAATCACGACCTATGTCCGTCTGTATGTCACAGCTGTTTTTCTCCGAAACTACAGAAGCTACAGCCATGACTTCTTGAAAGTTTTGGGGTGGAAAAATTTTTCAAAGGGGTTCAAGGGGGTTCTCCCATATAGGGAGGAGACCATTCAAAATTTTTTTTTACCATAGGTAGTCGAATAGGGTGTCATTGTAAAGGTCTTGATGAAATCTTTTCGAAACAATTCTTAAAATTGCCTTGTCAGTACCGTGGGGGCAGGGGAAGGGGAAATGTACGAACTTTTCGCGTATTACTATGGAACAATATGCGCTGTATTATTATGGAATAATATGCGCTGTATTACTATGGCAACATTTGGCTATGGAACAATATGCGCTTTTTAAATGAGAAGATTGAATAATTTTGAGTTATTTTTCCCCAACTTCAACGTTTAAGGTGCATGCTTTTAACATTTTATTCAATTTAATGAATGACAAGATGAGTACTTACTATTAATACTCATAGGTGAAGTAAGTCAAGGAGGCAGGAGAGAGCTCCTAACAGAAGGGCTTTGTAACCATTCTAGGGTTCGAATAAAATTTTCGGATGCCATGAATCGATGATTTGAACTATTCACCGAATATTTGTTTAAAAAATCGTTCAATCGTTCATCCAAAAGATGCAAAGTTTAGTTCATAAGCATATCGCAGCGAAGATTTTGTTCGATGTTAAATAATTTTTTTGGATGCTCGGTTCATTGAACATATTCAAGTAAACCACTATTCCTTAAATTTTCATGGAAATCGGAAGAAAATAAGAGTGCAACGGTCGATTTGAATTATTTCCCAATGATCAACACGTGTTTTTATGCTATTGTTGTAATTCAACACGGTTGAAATGGCGATAACTCACTTGATTATCATCTGCTTTCCATAAAATTTTGTAAGCGTAAGTATTTTATATTAATCTAAGGGAACAGTTTTGATTTTATGGGAGAAAACGTACAATTGACAAATCATACTATTTTTAACAAAGTTGAATGAATATTGATTTCTGAGGTATTTTTTGCCCTTGTACTCCTAAGGATCTACCTCCGTGGTATTTTTCAGATTTTCTCACTCAAAGGAGTTCAATCGCGAGGAGGGAAGATACACATTTTTCATACATTTTGCCTCCCCCTCGACCTCCTGATGCGTGAAATGACAAAAGTTCTAATCGAGACCTTTCATTTGATACCTCACTTGCCAATACTTGAGAAAAATTTATTAAGAGGACTTCACCATAAGGGGGATATGACATAAACTTTTCAGAAACTACCGCTTCTGACCTTTTCACAAAGTTTGAAGTTTCTAGCTCCTATACTTACTGAGGAAATTTGCTGTGACGCACGGGCAGACAGACATGACGCGAAACTAGTAGTTCTTTATAAAAAAAACTTTTTCAAAAGTCCTTAAAAATTTTAAAGAATGGACAAACAAAAAGAATTTAATAAAACTAGCTATAAATAAGCCTAGGAAGATGGCACTTCGTAGTAATTGTCCGAAAGGAGCCAAGTCAACTGGCAATAGACAAATTTTAGGCGCCTACAAAGATTAAAAAAAAAACGTAAAGTGGCGAAAATAATGCTTTTGTTGAAACGAAAATCATCTTAACTAGCCTGGTTATTTCGAGCATAGTAATTATATCCATGGATATGTTTTGCGTTCAATTTGGTGGTGCAAGTGTATCTGTAGTCTGTGTGGTCTAGTTGTTAGAGCATGAACGCATAAGCCGAAGGTCCCAGGTTCAAATCTCGTTGGGAGCAACGTGATTTAGTTCAGGGGATTTTTCGGACAGACTATGAGTGTTCCCTCAGTGGTGATATGTACTTATTTAATCAGATCATATCAAAGCTGAGCAGGCACACGGGAGCATGGTACTGACCAAACCAACTTCCGAACAAATCAATACGGTCGTGAACATGAGATACTCTAACCATCTCTAAGCGAAGGCCCGAGAGGGGCTGTAGTGCTTCAAAGAAGAAGAAGAAGTCTATCTGGATATTATTTCAAATAATTATCATACAAAACAATGCCTATTTCCTTTAATTGATTTGTCTTTAAATTCATGACGAGAAATTAAACGATTGGAAACTTTTCTTCCCTAACAATGAACATATCCAAAAATCAACAAATCACACGTGAAAAAAATTGGCTCCATTTGTCTTCCGTTCCGCATATAGGATTTCGACACCCCACTCGTGAAATCCATTCGAAGTTGGACTCGTGGTTGCCTCCGAATTCTTCATGATAATTCATTATAACGAGTGAAACCAAACATATCGCACTACAATGCTTAATTCCCCGTAGTCGTGGATTACTGTGATAGGATTTCTACCGGTTTCCCCCAAATTTCAAGAAAAGCAATCCAACCGATGATGCATTGATACGAGGGCGGTCCCAAAAATACCCGACCCGACAAAGAAAACACGAAACAATGAACAAGTGGAAGACAATTAATTTGGGATATGTCTGCTAGTGAGACTCTGAAGCGTTTATCAGGAATCGCAGCAAGAACCTGATGAAGAATTGGTTGGTGCGACAGCAAGAGATAGCATAGCAGAGTTAGTTAATCAAATTTGCGAAGAAGAGTTATTGTTTTCAGAAAATGGATTGTGGCCAAAAATACTTCTAGTGATAATCGAAATTATTTATGACAGTTTCTTCGAGGTTATGTGAAAGTCACATGCCATTTTAATGAATATTCTAACTCACACCGCCAATATCAAGATTAAATACCACTGCTAAGTGTACAGCAGTATTACTTTTTCCCTTAAAGAACGGAGTGCCGTACTGGGGTTGCTGCGATTAAGACAGGAGTATCGAGGTTGAAGTGTCCGAGTATGCAGCACTGCGGGCAAATTCATTAGAAACTTTTGACTGAACCATAAGCCCAAATTCGCTTCAGCTTCTTGCATTGCGGTGAATGGTTCGCATCGTAGTTTTGGCTGAGAATGGGATCTTCTCAAAATCAAGCATGACACAGCAACGCAACTAGTGAGAAGGGAGTAGTCAACCATACTAGTACAACCTTGCCAAGTACATGTATTAGGGCGAAGCATTTGCTGGAGTTTATCACTATACCTAGTCTTTGAAACTGCGCTGCAATCACTTATTGCCAACGGCAGAACTAAAAGCGAAGTGAAAGGTTTTTCAATGGTTTGTCCACTGCAAAAGGTAATTGTCTCAACGTTTTCCTTAAAAATAATTTGGAAGATAGCTAACATTTTTGTTAAAATTTCTATTAGGCTAAAATATTTAGGTAGAAAAATTCATTGGATGCAGTTAATGGGGTTAAATTTATGACTTAGCATTTTCTAATTTACAAAATTTATATTTTCAACAATTAATCTTTATCACATACTCGTACATATTCGTGAGTATAAAATATTGTTTGTGATATTGTTACCTATGTCGTATTTTCGGATGGAAAATATATAAAAGCACATGCTAAGGGAAATGTAGTGAGGAAGCTTTAGCAATAGATATCAAGTCGGGAGCATTAAATATCTTTATTTGATTTATAAAAAGAAAAAATTCTACGTTATAATTCTTAAAAGTTAAATAGATAAAAGTAAAGAGAACAATAAATGAAAATCAGCATATATATATAGAAGATCGACATATAATTATTGTTACATTAATAAAAACCATGAATTGTTAATCGTATAACGCCGGTCTTTCCGTTTTGATTTATCTGACCGGGTATAGGACCCGCAACGATGGCAGGCTCCTCCTATAACTTGGGCTAGCCATCGGGCGCGCTCCTCCGTTCCTTTGTTTAACAGGGGCGCTTGCTGCGTAGAGTGGCCTTTCGCTCGCGCGCCTTTTATGAGATAGGGTTATGTAATTCCATTGCATAACGCTATAGCATAAATCGGTTATGTTTGTAGTTCTCATTTGAGGGAAAGAGTCATAAAAAGTAGTTTTGCATGAGTTTTACACTCGAATGGGAAATACATGGCCACGGTTACGTTTGGGTCTTGATCCGGTTGGGAGGGGACACCACCTCCAACTGGATGCCCCAACCTCATTTGTAGGATATAAGAATCGTCGATAATGACGAAGTCCTCCTGAGTCCATCTGTCTTCCTCATGTCCAGTTTGTCCGACCTTTAGTTGATTGCCTCCTTTTCGACTTCGGTCGACATTTCGACTCATAGTTTTGTTTTGACCGCTTGTGGAAGCGGGCGTGTCCGCGGATTTCAGAACAATGAAGAAAGAGCAATATCGGTCGGCGATTCGATTCTTGTTTTTAGAAGGAAAATCGCGCAACGAAATCAAAGAGCGCTTGGATGCTATGTATGGTGACTCTGCTCTTGCGATCATCAAAAATTGGTTTAACGAGTCGCACGTCGGTTTTTGATGAGCTACGCTCAGGTGCCCCAATAAGGACTACCACGGAGGATAACGTGACAAAAATCCACGAGTTCGTATTGGCATACTTCCGATTGAAGGTGTGCGAGATACCCAAGATAGTAGGTATCTCAAAAGACCGCATGCGTCATATCCTGCATGAAATTTTGAGCATGAGGAAGCTGTTGGCGCAATTGGTTTCACGTTTGCTCACTCCGGACAACGCAACTGTTTGATCTGCATCAAGTACCTAGAGAAGGGCAAAACGATCACAGGGCTCTACTATGTCGAATTATTCGGCCGATTCGACGTCGAATTACAGAAAAAGGACCCATTTGGCACAGAAAAGAGTGCTCTTTCACCAAGAAAACGCACTGGCTCGCACGTACGCTATCGCCACAGTTAAATTGGGCAACGAACTCCTACCCCATCCAACGTATTCTTCAGATTTTGCCCCGTGCGACTTCTTTTAGTTTACAAACTTGAGAGTCACTCGCCTGGCCGAACTTTGAGTCGAATGAGGCGATTATCGCCGCCACGGAGGCCTACCTGGCAGACCTCGAAAAAACGTTATTTCAGACAGGTGAAAGAAGTTGGAGCATAGCATCGCTGGGTCAAGTGTATCGAGCTAAGAGGAGATTATGCTGAGAAATAAATTGCCACTTTTCCAAAATTTTCATGTTTCTTATGTAGGCAAAGTACTTATCGGACCACCCTCGTATATGCGTCGATCAGTCATGCCAAAAATTGCCGGGAAAGTAAATTTTTTCGATTGTTTCTCTTACCGCTCTTCACTTTCATGTCCCTCAAATGGGACCCATCCATCTCGGTTCAAAAGCTATCCATGAACATATATAAGAAAGCAGCAAAAGAAACAAGTTGAAGTGACAGGAAAGCGCTCCTGCCAGAAGGATTCGTTAAATCGAGTTAGAAAAAATAATACATGGTTTTCATAATGTTAAAGATACCACCATTTTATTTACATCGTGTCGATCTCATTATCATTGTAGTTGTAATAACATATAAATGTTACACAACGTTTCTGAAATTTTCTTGAAAATCTATACATATTTGTAGTGTATAAATACAAGTTAGCAGTATTTCTCCAACCTCGGGTATTCTCATTGTCGTAATTGTGGCATTTTCAATTGGCTTCAACTTTGTTAATGCTCGATTTATACAAGAGAGTGTATGCATCTGCCAAAAAGGCATCTAAATATGATATTATGATTTTATAGGCAAAATTCGTAAATTGTACTATTATTAAGAAAATTAATCGAATTATGACCTCTGTGGCATTTTTGGCCTTGTATTCACAAACCCCCCACTTGCATGATTTTTCAGATGTTTTTTGCTCAAAGGTGTCTAGCCGCAAAGGGGATGATAAAAATTTTTCACATATTTTGGCTCCCCTCGCATCTCTCACCTTTGCTACAGTTCTTTTGACACCTGGTTTTTGAAGTTGTTGTTAGAACTAGTATAAACCAAACAATGTAAATTGTCATAGTTATGTAAATTGCTCACTAGTTGGAGCTACTGTCAATGCATTGATTATGTCATTCTGTACGGTCGAATAATACTCACTCTTGTGTCAACTGTTTTTCTGTGCTAACTAGATTATAAATAAATCTCAGTATGCCAATTTAATCTATTGTTATTTTCGCCCAATCCGATCAGGTTATGGGCCCAGGATATGCGATAAATGAGTGTGCGTAAAAATTTATTTTCTAAAAATCGTAACATCCAAGGAAGACGCGATGTCGCGTGGGGAAGAGGTGCCAGTGGCGGCGCCATTATCTTCAACAGCAACAAGTTCCGGAATTACAGTCAATGCCGAAAAGCTTAGTGGAATATCTAACTATGGAAACTGGAAGTTTATGATGCGGATGTATTTAGTCCATGAAGATTTATGGGATTGCATCGAAGAATCTGCACCGGGTGTTCTCAAGGTCAATGACAACCACAAACAACTACGGGCACTCGCAAAGATATATTTGATGGTTCAACCCTCGTGCTTTTCCCACGTTAGAAATTCTGCCAATCATTACGAGGCATGGAACAATGTAAAGACAGCCTATGAAGACAGGGGGCTGTGTCGTCGTCTTGGACTCTTACGCACGTTATTTGGATTAACATTGGAGCAATTTAGTGACATGGAAGCGTATATCTTGAGAATCACGGACTTGGATCAACAATTACGAGACATAAACGCCCCATTAGAAGATGATTTTCTGTCAGTGTTAATGCTAAGCGGTTTACCTCCAGACTATGATCCGCTTATCATGGTTTAGAAAATTCGAACATTAAATTGTGCAGTGAAACAGTGAAAAGTAAATTACTACAAGAAAATTTACGTAGAGACTTCGACAAGAGTGAAGGTGCGATGTTTACAAACAAGTCTTCTACAAAAAGTGTCAACAAACATCAAAGTGCTTCATTTGCAAAAAACCAAATCACTTTGCTAAAAACTGTCCGACTAAAATGAACAATAAAAATATTAATAAACGGGGTGGGAGTGAAAAGTGAGAGAAAGCGTGGAACGGAACATTATTGACAGCACTAGCTGTGAACATTGACTCGAATGCCTGGTACTTCGACTCCGACGCTACTTGTCACATGACAAACAACAAAAATCTATTGAAAAATTATGTTGTGGACAATCTGCGGTTAGTTACAGTTGCTAATAATCAGAAAATGCATAGTGAAGGTAATGGTGAAGTGGAATTATTGTTGAAAGGACAATCTCAAGTTACAAAATTAAATGAGGTTATTTTTGTGCCAGGACTGTCAACAAACCTTATTTCCGTAGGTAAAATGGCTTCTAAACGATTTGAAGTTCATTTTGATATTGAAAAGTGTAATGTTTATTGCGGAAAAATGCCAGTTGCAAGTGCTACAAAGGTCAATCGTGTCTATGAACTGGACACAGTGAGTCAAAAATCAACAAATGGTCATGAGCTGGCTGTGACATGTCAAACAGTGGCTTTGGTGGAGCCACAGATCCAGTCCATAGATGGGAAATGCGCAGAAGCTGTGAATTTTTGTGAAGCGAATCAATCACAGGAGATATGGCATCGGAGACTCGGACACCTGAACAAGCGAAGTATGTATTTACTGAAACAAGGCATGGCAAGTGGAATGAATTACACTTATAGTAAAAAATAATCCCTGTGCGGCATGTATTAAGGGAAGCAGAGCCGAATACCATTCCCAAAACAATCCTTTAGTCAAGCCACTGGGAAATTAGGTCTCATATATTCTGATTTATGTGGGCCTATGTCAGTTTCCTCATTTAGTGGTGCCAAGTATCTATTAACATTTATAGATGACTATACTAGGATGACATTTGGTTATTTTATTAAAAGTAAAGATGAAGTTCTGTCTGTATTCAAGATCTTTAAATGTTTTGTAGAAAAACAAACTAATTTGAAAATAAAGATGATAAGAACAGACAATGGTCGTGAATATGTGAATAAACATTTCCAGACATTCTTTCAAGAGCATGGCATCGTGCACCAGACGACTGTGCCCTACTCTCCACAACAGAACGGAGTTGCGGAAAGGGCAAATCACACGATTATGAAGGCTGGACGATGTATGCTACAAGATGCAGGTATGGACCAAAGATTCTGGGCTGAGGCTTTGAATACAGCAATCTTTATCAAGAATAAATCACCAAGTAAAGCGGTAAGAGGAACCACACCAGAAGAAAAATGGTCTGGTTGTAAAGTTGATTTATCAATTTTGAGAATATTTGGCTGTGTTGCTTATGCAATGATCCCTGATGAGAGACGTAAGAAACTAGATGCAAAGAATAAACAATACATTTTTGTAGGATATTGTAATGAGTCAAAAGGATACAGACTAATTGATCCTCAAAATCTCTCCAAATGCATTAAATCTAGTGATGTTTGCTTTTTGGAAGGAAGGATGTATAAAGACTTAAAAATAAATCAGAATAACACTACTACTGATTGTCAAATAAATTTTCATGATGGAATAGAAAATATTGTGAGAACAAATGATGATAACAATGTCGATCCCTCGCCTACTAGAGAGTTATCTGACTCGATCACAACTAATTCAACTGTTTCTGACTCCAGTTCTGTGGATGACCCCAATGATGTCAAATGGAATCCAGACATGACTCGAGATCAGTATTGTGGTTATTATGAAGACATTGATGAGAGTGTGAATGCTGTAATAGCAATGACAGCAACAACTCTTGATGGAGAACCACAGACAATTGAGGAAGCATTATCAGGACTTGAAAAGGAAGACTGGAGGGAAGCTTTTGAAGATGAATATAAATCATTTGAGAAAAATGAGGCTTGGAGTTTGACATTACTGCCTGAAGGAAAGAAGGCTGTGCGCTGTAAGTGGGTTTTCAAGAATAAGCTAGGAACAGAAGGTCAGTTACTTCGGTATAAAGCACGCCTTGTAGCAAAAAGTTATACCCAGGAATACGGGATTGACTACAAGGAAACATACTCACCTGTGGTACGATATTCTACTATACGTACATTGATTGCCCTGGCAGTAAATCTAAACTAACACATTGATCGCATGGATGTAAAGACAGCATTCTTAAACGGTGATTTCCAAGAGACTGTTTGCATGGAGCAGCCAAATGGATACAAGATAAATGGTAAAGAAAACCATGTATTTAAACTCCATAAAGCTATGTATGGGCTTAAGCAAGCCTCAAAGGCATGGTATGACAAGATAGATAATGCCTTGACAGATCTTCAGTTTAGAAAAACACTCAGTGAGCCTTGTGTTTAAATTAAATCAGACAACTCAGGAAATATAATTATATTAGCTTTTTATGTCGATGACATTTTAATCATAAGTAAAGATACACCAGAAAAGAAAGCGCTCAAGGAGAAACTGATGAAAAGGTTTGAAACATAAGATCTTGGCCGAGCATTGTGTGAAGGAGCAAAGGAGGCTAAATTTCTTAGCAGCTTTCTTTATGAATGTTGAGGTAAACATTTATCATTAACTTTGTTCAATGACAGTCAGTCAGCACAAAACATTTGTAAAAGTCATGTTAATCATAGCCGTAGTAGACACATTGATATTAAACACCATTTTGTACGACAAATTGTAGAAAATAAAATTATAATGTTAAAATACTTATCTACTGAAAATATGCCAGCAGATGTCCTAACTAAATGTTTGAGTAAAGATAAACATTTTAATTGTGTAATAAATCTTGGATTACAGATTGTTTAGTTTAAGGGCAGGTGTTAGAAACTAGTATAAACCAAACAATGTAAATTGTCATAGTTATCTAAATAGCTCACTAGTTGGAGCTACTGTCAATGCATTGATTATGTCATTCTGTTCGGTCGAATAATACTCACTCTTGTGTCAACTGTTTTTCTCTGCTAACTAGATTATAAATGAATCTCAGTATACCAATTTAATCTATTGTTATTTTCGCCCAATCCCATCAGTTGTAAACAAGATCTTCTATTTGATACCCATATCGGCTACCTTTTGCAAAATAATTGTTTAAGGATAACTTCCATCGATGGGGGGACCCCCTTAAAATCTTAATACATTTTTTTATATCGAAACTTTAGAGAAGTCATCACTTTTGACATGTATACAAAATTTCGTGTTTGCAGCTGGTGCACTTTGCCAGAAAGCTTTGTGCCGCACAGCCTAACAAATCGCGATTTTAGTAGAGTCTTGCCAAATTATTTTACAGAGCCCTTAACAAATTAATATACGGGTAAAACTGATAACCTTCTCCTCTTTGGAAATAAAAAATAATAATTCTGGTATGGTTTTTATTTGCATGTGTTTTGATACTACAAAATACTTACCTTGCTAATATTAAGAATACCCTTTGAGAATATTAATAGCATTGGAAAACTTACGTTTAAGTAAAAAGTAAAAAAGTGCTTCAGTTGCTTGTCTAAAATGGCAATTCATTAGGATTCCATCAATATGAATAAGAACTCGGAAAAAACTCAAACAGCTTCTTGACAATATTCTCAGAATATTATATGTATGTAAAAAAGTTAAGATAGCTGCTAAAGACTACCACTATCTATACTGCGAAGACCAACAATCTGAATCAGCAAGCACACATTAAATTACCGTCGGGCATTTTCTCGTTACTTTCAATTTGATAAGCATATTGTTAATGAAATTGCTTTGTTACTGATAAGCATAATTTTAAGTATTATTTACCTAATAAGTTGATCTCACAAAAGAAATAAACTATAATCGGATAAGCCTGAGGAAGAAAGCTTTTTTATCGTAATAATAAGTGCATACACGAAGTGCCAATCATTATTTAAATTGGACTTAAAGACCCTCTAAGTAGCAGGCCGGGTCAAAAAATGACTTTCACTTAACACTGGAATTCACTTTGAAATATTCAATCAAAGTACACTCTTTTTCACCTACGACTCCATAAGATGAAATGATCAAAGTATCGGTTGCAATCTTGATCCCACAAATAGGTCGTAAAAACGTTGTTTGTGTTTTAGCAGTACCACCACGTGTTAAGAATGATAGTGAAAACTGAAAGTTGCATGTCAATGGCATTTTTAATAGCCATCCGAGATAAAATTAGAGGGTCTTAACTCATAGCTGACAGGTTAAATCTCACATTGACCCTTGGCGGGTAGTTTCATCTAGAGAAATAATAAAAGTGGACCACATCAAACTAGCTGGACAACATACCATTATCGGATGTACGCCTGTAAGTTTGTATGCAAGATGGTGTTAAGTATCTTCCGTGGGCTCGGAATGTAACAGTTTTTCACATCTATTTAAGGTATGACGGAAAAAGTTATATTTCTAAAGAAGCGGGAAAGATATTTCGCAGGCCTAGTTTCTTGCATGTTAAAATGAAAATGAGTGTGTTGGAAGGTGTATGTGATTTGGTTTTTTGTGTTAAGTTTATAAGAAGAATGTGAGATTAAAGCCTACCATTCCATGAAACAAAATTATAAATGACCTAAAATTTAACGTTGTTTACTCTAGATCTGGTTCACATTGTTTTATGAAATGGTTTTAAATATTGATAGTTATTTTAGAAATTTGTCGAACGACTAATTATTATTAATGCAATATATCAGTTCATACATTTCCATTGGAACTGCTTGAAAGGCTGTTCTGGAGAAGCAATATATTGCAAGTGAACTAGCGTCGTTAATTAAGCAAACATTCTTGCAATTCCCTAATTTTGGGTGAAAAAACAGCTTCTTGACGATTTCTCTGTGTTGAACCATCAAAGAAGTATATCAGATATATACCTCTACAATCCTCTTCCAACAGATTTTATCTTTTGAAGAAATAACAAGCCGAGTAGACGGAAGTACGCTCCCGTCAGAAGGGTTTTGCATTGAACCTATAAAATCGCTCCTGACACTAGCTTTCAAAAATTAAATAATTTTTCAAAACATCAGTCGGAAATTAATTTTTATTGGAAGAAACTGATCATACTGTTGAGCAATTGATTCAAGCAATTTATATCGAATATCATTTTATTTCGATACATAAAGAAAATCGAAATATCTCAAGACAACTTCAGGACCGCTGGTATCGAGGAGCCTGAGAGAGAACCTGGAGAAACGTCAAATAGTCAGCTGGCAAAAATAATCACGAAAAGAGCACACGATCGAGAAAACTCCGCAGATGGCGGATGTAAATCCACATCCACACATTTCCAGTGGAGAGTGATGCAAACGTTCTAAATTGGAGATGTCCAGAACAGAAAGCATCAATTCAAGCTCCAGAAGTCGTAAAACGCATCTTCAAGCTAGGCACGTTTTGGTCAGCGGATGAATGAAATGTAAGGCTCCAAAAGTTAGAAGCAATTAACGCCAAAATAACTACTGAAGCAAACTATGAATCATTCTTCCTACAAAAAGCACCAAAAAATATTAGCGCCGCTGGAGTTCGAAAGTTTTTGGAGAAGAGTCTCATGCTCAAAGGTTGCAGAGTTAAGGACGTATCAAAGGTGAATAAGCGTAAGCGTTCGATCAAGGCTTCCATCCCACATAAGTATGCCTGGCTTTTCTCCAACCAACAATTTGAAAACGGTACTGTCAACTGGAATGGAATGATCTTCAAAAAGTGGAAATCACATAAGCCTGTTTACAACAAGGATCAACCAAGTAAATCTATGAATAGTATAATCATAGCTCCCACTAATGATAAAAATACCAAAACTAACATGACTTACAAAATTCACTCAAAGATTACTAATAAAACCGTAAATCCTTCAGATGGTAGTCTAGTGGCAAACAGTACTGTTTGTCATAGTAACCAACCAACAACCGAGAGGTAGTGTTGGTTCTTCACATGAGCATTCTATTTCCACTTCTGAACTGAAGACTATGAAACCGCACCCCAAATATCCCAATTTCGTAAGTGGTGGTCTTCAAATTTCATCGGCACAAGGATCACTTCAGTTACCTAGCACATCAAATAACTCGTTAGCCGAAAATGAGTCCTTTTTAGATCCTCTCTTACCCCCAGCTGTAAAAGCAACAATTAACTCTAGTAACGATCTTGAAAGTAGGTATCTTTTATCAAGACTGCGAGGGCATAAAATATATGAGTTTGTTCGACTCAAGTCAAGTCAAAAGCGCTTTATTTAATACTAATCGTTATAAATTTTAAAAGAATACAAAGCAAATTCCAAACAATAACAATCAAAAAACTTAATGGCCCAAATGGCTCTCTAAATTTGTACGTTATCGTTAACTCATATCATCAACAAAAAAAAAACTATAGCAAATTCAATTAATTACGATTATTACATATTTTCAAAATTTAATTGGAAAAAGGAGAAAAAACCAACCAACACTATCCTAAAATTATTTATAATCAAAACACAACAGTGAAACTTTGATCCTACACCTAATATGTTGTAACTTATTTCTAATAAAATACAATCAAAAACTTTAACTTATACTTAAAAAAATCAATAACAATGTTCCTAACCTAAGTGTTTAATCTTATCTCTAACGGAATATAGTAAACATTACATATACCTAACCTATACCTAATTTTTAACAAAAATAAACAACAACACTAAATGTAGCAATAATGAGCTGAAACTCAAAAACTAAATAACGAAGAACACCAAAACTGAAAATAAACACGAATAATTTAGACATTGTCATTCAGCCACCAATACCTAGATTGCCCCGTCTCAACTCGATCAGCTTCAACGAATCTAGCAAATGAGTATCTCCATTGAAATCGTTGGTCTCGTGAACTCAAATTAGGAGGATATTTTATCTTCTTATCGGTGGCCCGTCGATATATGTGATATATGACTGGGACGCCGTCAGAATCAAAAACATATCGATTCATGTCCAAATACACGAATGCTTCTGGAGGAATGAAGCCAGTAGCGAGGCAAGTCGCTATATACCCGTCTGTAGGGTGGAACGGCTGTGAAATCCAAGGGTTTTCACTCACAGTCACAGATCTTGCGATATGATTCCGAAGAAGTTTCAATATGAAGATATCGACCCTCGTCACTTCAGCAGTTTGATAAATTCTTCTATTCGATATATAATGTTTCCAATCCGTCTCAGGCTTTCTGTACAAACCAGTACATGCACGAAGACATTTCCTTTCGAAAACTCTTAGTTTTTCCATAGTACTAGCACTCTGGTTGTACCAGATCTGACATCCATATGTCAAAACTGGTCTAACCAGTGTCTTGTAACAGATAATTTTGACCTTTTGATCAATGTATCTGGAATGAAAGAGCTTTCGAAGGGCCATGACTACTTTTAGTGCCTTACTGAGCATGATTTTCACATGTTCAGTATAGTACAGATACTGATCGAGATAAACACCGAGGTATCGAACACAGGATTTATGTGGAACCCGTTCAAGACTACCCTCACCAGCCATGATGTGGAAATCTTTCCAATTACGTTTCAGGTCTTGACTGACCCCCTGCAGCGTTGTCCGAAACAAGATTGTTTCACACTTTTGCGCATTGATTTTCATTCGCCAATTGTCAGTGTACAGCTGTACATCATTGAACATTTTTTGGAGATTGTTCTGAACTATTGTAGCTTTTCGGTCTGCCGTATAGATGATCAGATCATCAGCAAACGCTACCAATGATCGCGTTGGCGAGACGTTAAAATCAAAGCCGTTCAATAGCTTGCGAATGAAGATTGAGAAGAGCAGAGGCGCAGTAACTGTTCCCTGCTGTAGACCATTCAAGACCTTGAACTCGCGCATTGTTCTCAGATTTCCATCAGTTACAACAAACGATTTCCCGTATAACATATTACACATCATGGCGACAAGGTGTCTGGGGAACTTATCCTGAAGGAGTTTAAAAATAAGTCCATCTAACCATACCGTATCAAAGGCTTTCTCCATATCAATGAGACATGCTCCAACACATTGTCTATCATGAAGTTTCCAACAGATGTCTGAGGTTACTTTCGTTATTGCATGTGTGGTCGAATGCCTGGCACGAAAACCAAATTGGCAATTCGGCATCAACTCATTTTCCTCAATGTGGGCGTTTAATCCTCTGTTGAGTATCACTTCAAACACCTTGCTGATGTTAGGCAGCAAGCTGATTGGGCGATAGCTTTTGGGGCAAGAAGATTCTTTTCCTTTCTTCAAGATCGGAAATACCTTAGCCTTTTTCCACTTATTTGGGAAATATGAATTGCTCAACATGTTGTTGAACAATATGCAATAGTTCCTAATAGCAACCTCAGGCAAATGTCGGAGAACTACATTTGGAATACCATCAGTACCACATGATTTCTTGTTGTTTATCTTGCGAAATATGAAACACAAGTCTTCATAGCTGACAAAATAATCAATAAGATTCAAGCTCGGTATGAGGTCAGATGTTAATGTTTCATTGAAATGAAGAATTGATTGGCCGTTCAGGCTTGATTTGAAGTCAGAAACTTTTGCTTCAACGACCTCTGAAAAAATTTCGTTCCCTCTCTCAGGGTTTGATAGATGAACCAATTCAAAATGTGTTTCAATCAGCGCAAGTTTATCCAATCCTTCACAAATAATCCTGTTTCCATTTCTATCCGGAGTCGTACTATCAATTTCGATACCAGCCCTATCGAGAAGATTTATCTCATCACTAGTGACTTCAAGATTCGATACCTTCACTCGAGACTTCTTGCGGAATATGCTATTCACTTTCGCAAACACGCCGTCTGGGTCCTGTGGGCTAATACCCCTCAATTTTTCCGCCCATTGATTGCTGACCTCACTCCTGAAGTATGACCGGATTAAGTTCCGGACATTCTTCAGATGTAATTTCAACAAAGCCAACGAGGGATGGTTGTAATCCAAAAATCGTCGATAAATATTGTTGACGCGTGTGAGAAGAAGGCTTTTCAATCTTTTCAACCTTGCGATGGTTGGTGTTTCATATCCTTCCATATTGTTTCGAAGTTTAATCTTGGGAACTACTTTCTCAATCGTTTCCAACGTCAGCTTCTCTAACTTCGACAAATAGACATCTATTTCATCGTTAGTTAGATTCCTGTCATTCGGAACCATTGAGCAAGAGTTGTCATCATCAGAAGGGGGACATTGCTTCTGGTACTCGCGATTAAACTTCTTTTGAAACTTTCGCCAGTCTGTTTTTTTGAAGTTCAACCGATGATTTTCGTATTGAACTGGAATGAGGAAGAAATCATCCCTGTGATGATTGATTTCCATTACGATTGCGTTATGGTCGCTATCATAAGGAAGTACCTGCAGTTTCCGTTGAGGACTATTAAAGTTGACTTCGAGTCTTGCGTCAGCAATGCAAAGGTCCAAATATGAATTTGTCCTAAGGTATGTTGGGAACTCCGACCCATAAAGATTGCACCTGTATTCAATTTGGTTCTCTGTTATCCATGATTTCAGGAATACACCTCTTGGATTATTGGTGGCGTTCAGCCATGATGTATGCTTGGCGTTCAGGTCACCAGCAAGAATATAATAGTTATGCAGCCTGTTCAATTCGAGTATTTCAAACAAGGAATTGAGTTCCTCCTTGAGCTTGAGAACAGTTCCACCAGTTGCATAGGCAGAGATAACGATGAGGTTATCCCCACCTGGCAGTGAAATTTTGATAACGGACACTTCAAGAGATTCAAAGCTTTTGAATTCGACTTTTTCAATATTTTGGAAACGATAGGGTCTTCGTACCAATATCCCGGTGCCACCTCCCCCATCACCTATTACCCTATCGTTTCTTACGAATTCAAAATCCTTGAATGTCATGGAGTGCCATGAATTGAGGTGGGTTTCGGTTAGAAGCAGGATGTCAGGCTTTTGTCTGGCAATGAATTCAAGGAGATAATCACGCCGATGTAAAGTAACAATGGAGTTGACGTTGATCGAGATGAGACGAATCCTATCCGTGGGAATGTGGCTGGATGACAACTTATTTTGAGGCATTTGAAAGTCCTAAACGCTGAAAAACAATGTTAATTTTCGAATCTTGTCTATCGATTCGCTCTGATAAGGAATTTAGTTGCTGATAAATTTTAAGAAGCAGCTTCTGCTGGTCCTCTAGCGGCTTGTGCAAATGATACTCCGGGCTTGACGAAGTTCGGAGCTAAGACACTGCGGTGTATTTGGGTTTGCTTTGGGGCAGATTTCAGTTTGTTCGACTCTACCTGGCCTACATGCATACAGCGCCAGATGCAACATGCATTGATGGTAAAACGAAGACCAATCTCAAAGTATTGATACAAAGAGAAGGACTTTCTATAGAATTAGATGCTCTTCGCAAATTATATTTTAAATATCACGAGCAACTAGGTATCAATCCAGGACAAGCACAAAAAGATCTTGAGACCTACGCCTCACATGTAAGCTCAAATCATATATCTTCGCTTCAAAGGAAACGAGAACAGCCACAAATTTTTTCGTCCGCAATAAAAATACTTTCTCCAAATGCATCAAAATGTTCTACGATACCTGTGGTGGTATGAGAAGTAATCTCATCAAACTTTTTCTTGACGCTAAATCATGCCCTTTTACTGTCCTTGCTCTAACGGAAACTTGGTTGAATAACTCCTTTCGAAATGACGAGATTCTCGATAGTAGTTGGACTATATATCGGAATGATCGGGACTATCAAAGTACCGGGTTGTCACGAGGTGGTGAAGTCCTAGTTGCTGTACACAACTCGATATTGAGTGACCTCGTCGCTACGACCACATATAAATATTTCGAGCATACAAAAGTTCGAATCCCACTTAAAAATTTGACTTGTACATTGGTGCATTTTATATTCCTCCAAAGTCCAATGAGGTCGTTTATAATGTGCATGTGGAGTTATTTCTTCACTTGCTGGCCTCTCTAATGAAGAAGATAAAATTATTATGCTTGGAGAGTTTAATAGGCCCAATTTAACGTTTATAGTCGACGAACTTGATAATCGTCTCCTTCCAGGCAATCTTCTTGACGACAGTGATTACAACCTTGTTTCAACGTTTTATGGCAATGATTTACAGCAAGTAGCTCCGACACCCAATTGCAATGGTAATTGGCTAGATCTAAACTTTATCAATGCTTATGACGAAGTGATGGTTAATCCAACCAGTGAGGTGGAAAATCTTTTCTCAAACACCCTCCACCATTCCGCACTTTCGTTTGAATTTTCTACTGCTGAAGCTACAAACACTCTTTCGTACAATAACTTGATTGTATTTGATTTTTGCAATGCTGATTACGAGAGCATTTGAAAGCATATTTTTAATATAGACTGGACTGCCATGCTTTCAACGTTAGATATAAATGATGCAGTAAATTTATTCTATTAGCACATCCTTGACGCCGTTGAAAGACATGTTCCTAAAATCAAGAAAAAGGATAAATTATCAGAGCCCTAGCCGAATAGTGATCTTTGACCTTTAAGAAACAGAAGAAATAAACGTTATAAAATTATGCAAAGTAGATCTGACGTGAATGACGAAATTAAAAGAGAGCATGATGAACTGTCAAAAGAATTTCAATTGAAGTCGCGCGAGGCCTATGAAGTATATGTTAATGTTATAGGTGAAAACATCATCAAAGACCCTAAGAAATTTTTTGAATTTGTGAACATCAAGCGCAAAGCTCATGGCTATTCTAAACAAATGACCTTTAAAGGCTGCAGTTCTACTCTCCCTGAAGAAATCAGTAATTATTTTGCAGACCATTTTCAATCAGTTTACTGTTCAGCCAACAATTTCCATAATTTTTCACCACTAGACACAGAATGTGGGCCTGTACTGCAAGAAATTTCAGTTTCAGAGGGTGACATATTCGACGCAATTGAAACTCTTGATTTTAATCATGGACCTGGCCCTGATTTACTTCCTCCATATTTTTTATTTCAATGCAGAGAACAACCAGTTTTACCTCTTTGCATCATTTTTAACAAATCGCTACCAAGCGGCGTATCCCCAGCATACTGGAAATTCTCCTACTTTACTCCAATCCATAAAAACAAAAGCAAAGGAGCCGTTGAAAATTATAGAGGATTTGCCATACTATCCACTACCCCAAAGTAATTTGAAAAAATAGTATGTTCCAAAATATCACATTTTATTGAACAGCGTCTCAATGACCAACAGCATGGCTTCAGAAAGAATCGATCCACAACCACCAAGTTAATAGTTTTGGTCTCTAAAATTCTTTGTCCAATGGAAAATGGACACCAGGTCGACGCAATTCATACTGACTTCAGTAAGGCTTTTGACCGTGTCAATCATATGATTTTATCTCATAAATTGAATAAGTTTGGAATCACTGGCTCCCTACTTCATTGGTTGGACTCGTTTCTCAAAAATCGGACTCAAACCGTTAAATTTCAGGGATATGTGTCAAACGGAATTCATGTATATTCCGGTGTTCCTCAAAGCAGTCACCTCGGACCTGTTCTCTTCAACATTTTTATAGAGGATATACGACGCTTATTTTATGCGGATGATCTCAAATTATATCATGTGATAGCATCTCAAAGTGATTCTTTTTTCCTGCAGGACAAAATAAATACTCTATTAGAGTGGTCTAGCAAAAATCTTCCATATTTGAATTTTGAGAAATGCCAGGTGATAAGTTTTTCTCGGAAAAGTGCAATTTTATTATCTGATTATCACCTCAATGATACAAAGCTTTCCAGAGTTGATAGTGTAGCAGATCTTGGTGTTCACTTGGATAAGAAACTCGGCTCTGGTTTGCACTACGATGAGGTTCTCCGCAAAGCGAATACGCTTTCAGGTTTCATCAAACGCCGCGCGAAAGAATTTAAGAACTTGTGGGTAACGAAAGCGATATACACATCATTAGTGCGCCTAATTCTGGAATACGCTTGTGTCGTTTGGATTCCGGTCTTTGATGTTCCCACACAGAGGTTTGATTCCGTTCAGAAACAATTCCTACTGTTTGCTCTGAGATCCCTCTATGATCCAAAAAATTTCCAAAATTTGCCATCATACGATAACCGGCTATCCCTTCTCAATATGACACCACTTGCCTCTCGTAGAACCACATTATGCTCTTGCTTCGCATTTGATGTCCTTAGAGGAACCGTTAAAGTCCAATATATAATCGAAAAAAAAACCTTAAACGAGCCAGTGAGATTTACGAGACATTCACCTTTGCTCGTAGAAAGTAAACATCATTCTATCTATGGTGATAATGAGCCGATAAATAGGTGTGTCAAAATTTTCAACAAGATGGGCCATCTTTATTCCCCAACTATATCCAGATCCCAATTTAAATCCAATTTATAGAAGTTCCTCGGTTCCTAATCCTTCACTGCAAATGTAAGTTTATATTGTAAAAAAATAAAAATACTGTGATATGTATTTTAATAGAATGTAAAATGTATACCTTTTTTGGTCAACTAAATAATATAAAAAAAAATTACGAATAATCGCTTATAATGAAGAAGTGAATAAACTACGCAAAGAAAATCATGAACTGAAGCCACGGATAAAGTCTTTCGAAGAGCTAGTCAAGAATGGGATCAAGACTCAAATCCGCAGCAGCAAAAACCAGTCCAACAGGAAGCAAAGGTGGAGAAAAATGTGAAGCAAATGATTCCTGAAGAAATTTTGAGTGCTGTCGACACTAATGACAGTGGAAACTATTTTGCAGTGCTGGAAGGACTGACAGAAGATATGTAAATCGCAGAAGATGGCGAAGGTAATTCTGATAAAGATAATATGTAAATTTTATTCAACATTCAAAAAATAAAAACAAGAGGAAAAAACCGAATTGAGGTTTTGCTGGTTCCTCAGGTAAAGCCAGCAAAAAGGCAGAAAAGTTCCGCTAATAAATGAGTTCGGACAAAGCGGAAGAGATATAGTTCGGCTATTGGCCGCTGAAATCAAATTAAGAAGTTTTGAAACAAAAAAAGAAAACGCAGAGTAATTAACAATTGAAACGAGATCCCTGATTGACTTCAAGTCATTATAAGATGCTCTGAATTCTGGGGAAGCTCTGCATTAGCGCCTCTACATATCTTATAAAATCAACTATACCGCAACAAGCGAAAAAACCAGATCTTTCTGTCGAAGGGTCTGGACTGCGGAGAACGCAAGGTTGATCTCCTTCATGCGCTGAAGGAAGCTGCACCAGGAATTTTACTTCATTTCAGTCACAAAACTTTGCAACAAGGAGACCGGCCATCGAAAAGGTCGCAACTGCACCACGCACGATCGGTGCAAAAAATGCAAAGAATCATGCCCCCAGTGAGTGTAAATTGGTTCAGACAAAGTCTAAAGAACAATTTATAGCATTAAATGTGGTGTATTTGGTTATCTAGCATCATATCGAGGATGTCCCTGATATCAAGATGCAAAAGTTTAATTTATTCCAAAACAAACGAAGTACACCACAGTATGATACCTTCTAGCTCCGTCGTCGCTAGAGGGCCAGCCAAATAGACTGTAAAAAGTCCAAATAATGCAAGTAGCAACAATGAGCTGCTTCTTAAAATCTAACAACACCTTAATTTCTGTCGGGCCTTACTTTGTTGTTTGCTCACAAAACAAAGCAAGGGCCGACGACTTTTGAAGAAAAAAAAGAATTAGCCTGCGGATACCAAATAAACCAAATTATTGACAACAACTTAATTCCTTATCGGAAAGAATCAACAAACCAGATCCGAAAATTAATTTTATTTTTCAAAGTTTAGATCTTTCAGATTTCTCAAAATAACGCCATTCAGCCACATTCCCATGGATGAGCTTCGTCTCATCTCAATTAACGTCACCTTCATTGTTACTCTACCTCGACGTGGCTATCTCCTCGAAATCATTGTTAAGCAAAAGTTTGACATTAAGCTTCTCACTGAAACCGACATCAATCCATGCTACTTAATGACGTTAAACGATTTGAATTCGTAAGAAACGGCAGGGTAAATGGTTATCGGGGAGGTGATACCGACACGTTAGTTAGAAGATCCCATCATTTCCAACATACTGATGAAGTCAAATTCAAAGATCTTGAATTTCTTGAAGTGTCCGTTATTAACATTACACTGCCAGGCGGCCATAACTTCTTTATTTTCTCAGCCTACGTAAAGGAGAGAAATGTTCTCAAATTTTGGGAGTAGGTCGATTTCTTGTTTGAAAAACTTGAATTGAACGGACTGCACAATTATTATAAACTTTTTTTGTCATTGGGTGGTAAAAACTATTTACGCCCTGAATGTGGGGCTTGCAGACGCGCGAAACCCCTGGACTACCCAGTAAGCGCCTCCCCGGCCTGAGTACTTAGCCTGAAACCATTTGACACATCACTTCAGGCTAAGCTTCAGTTTACTACGCCCTGGGGCGTCTTCAAGTTGGTGAATCCCTTCTCTAGCAAGAGGGGAGAGAGGAAAAGTGATTGCTAGAAAAGTGATCACCTAACTCCGACGTTCTCAGTTGCTGTGAGCCTATTTATCTTTTCGCACTGCCCGAGCGTAATGTGCCATATGGTTCCATTTGTCAATCGATGCAACCATCCTCCGGATTAGATTATCCAGAGTAAGCTCCCATTTTTCCTTGTAGGTATACTGGTGCAGCTGGTCCTATCTTTTACATGCAAAAACGTTTGATAGGCATCGTCTTCCTCTCCTGCGCAAAAACTAGAGTCGGGGGACCACGACTTACCAAACTTGTGTAGGTAAGACTCGAAATACCCATTCTCTCTACAGAGCCGGGTCAGGTAAAAATCAGTCTCAAAGGGAGGGGGATCAGGTGCACTATCCATCTTCCCTGCAAACCGTTCATCTAGGACTGCTGCCAATCATTGAGTGAGCGTTGTCTCTCCTCGCGGGAAATTGTCTCCCTTGTGCCTTCATTTCGACGTAGGTAGATAGTACGGCACTTTCTAGCAAGAAAAGCGCCAGGTATCACGCCTGCGATTACTAACACCGCCAAACTAGAGACTGTCAGATATGTAGATGCAATCCTCAGTGCTCCTCTTCTATTCATTTGTGCCAAGCATTTTCGGTACACCTCTTTGCTGAGAGCATCACCTCAAATTTTTGCTCCGTACAGTAGTACCGACTCGACTCTCTGACTCATCAAAAGTCACCTTCTTGATGGGCTAGGTTCCCCTACTTTGCCCATAAGTCGACTCAGAGTCGATATGCTTTATCAGCCGTTGTCCTGATTTAATCAAGAAAATATCATCTTCAAGTTGATCAGTAATCCTTGAACTTTACTGGTAATTTCGCTCCAATCAGTACTTCAACAACACTGATCGTCCTTACTCTGGGAATTCTCTTTTCTATCAGGATAACTACTTCGGTTTTCTCCAGTACTAGAATGTATCCGCGAGCAGTCATCCAGGCTCTCTTCCAGCGCATTAACATACCTAGCCTAAGTTGTGCCTATTCGACGGTGCGTCTAGTAACTAGTGTCGCGACACTTTTTGCATAACTGATCGTAAAGCAAGCTTTGGCCTTTCAGGTAGTCCTTCTGAAGCCACGTGAGATACTCTAGGATTTGAAAACGAATTTTCAGCGTATCCAGAATACCTACCCATCTAGCAGAGTTGAAAGCATTCCGAACATCAAGTGTAATCAACAGAGCAGCCCGTCGCTTGTTACGGCTATGTCTCCGCCTTTTGGACCACACTTACCATCTTTGCAATCGCATCAAGAGTAGAGCGTCCTAACCTAAAGCCGTACTGCTGAGGAGATAGGTCCCTAGCAGCACGAATTACATCAGTGTGTTTTCACTTGATAAGTGTCTCCACCACTTTCCCAGCCTTGCCTAGCATGCATAATGGGCGGTAAGCAGACGGCAACCAGGAACTCTCCTTCACCTTGTTGATCAATATGAAGATCGCCACCTTCCAATGTTTCAAATAAACACCTTCCCGCAGCAAGCGTTGAATGGACTAAGCAGCAAGTCAGGACAATGGTGAAAGACGAGTTGCAGCACGTTAGTTGGGACGCGGTCTAGACCTGGAGCTTTCTTTGATTTTAATGATAGGACAGCCTCGTCCAGTTTCAGCTCATTTGATTGCCATCTCGCCATGACAGCGTCAACATGGACAGGGTGGGCAGGGAAGAATGCCCGCACTATCTCGTACATCTTTTCTGCTTCATATATGCAGGACTTACGTTGGGCACCAAGCTTCCAGATAACTAGCTTGTAGGCAAGGCCCCATGGATCCTTATTCACACTGTCCATAAGATCTTGCCAAATACTGCTATCTGATTGAATAACTCGTCACTGTTCCGTGCCCTTTGAGCTTCACGTCTAAGCTTGTGACATTCCTTTCACTTTTCTGCGATTTCAGTCGACTACTAGTACACTGGAGGCTTACCGTATCAGGGTTTTCGACTGGGTATACAAGTGCTGCAAGCAGACATAATGATGCTCACAGTTGAGTTCGCCACGTCTCAAGCTACTAGTTCTTCACTCCCCTGTGAATCTTCCAACAAAGGCGTACCCGTCGTGAGCACCTCAACGAACTTCTAGACATCCATCTTCCCAATGTTCCAACCAATCGTAGAAGATCGAGAGCATGAACACTGGAAGACAGTATCACGGATCTCAAGTAGTATCTACTGATGATCACTGGCTGAGTAGTCCTCTAATACTCTCCAATTATGTATCCTCCATACTAGAGAATCTGAGGCAAACGTCATGTCGGATATGGTTCCTTCATAGCTCATACGGTCGAAAGTCAGCGTATAGCCGGTGTTTAACATGACGAGTTCTGACCTGGCCACAATATTTAGGATTTATTTTTTTCGCGGATTAGTTTGAGGCATGCCTTATTTGATCGTTTTAGCATTGAAGTCTCCCCCAAAGTGAACGTGGTCATCTGCATTCGAGACCGCATCCTATGCTTGGCTTAAAAAGATGATATTGGTTTGTTTGGTATCAGGTACACTCTAAAGAACTTAGGCTCTGAAGGGCATTCCTCCGTCCATAGCTCTCCATTAGGAAATCAGCACTGTTTCAAGCCCAGATGACGGCAGTACCAGATACGTCAGGATACCATGTTGGGGAGCTTCCAAGGATTCTATGTTTTCCGAATTTTTAGGCTTATTTCTACATTCCTTTCATCATAACCAAGGGTTATGGTGCCGTTGTCATTGTTGGTATATTCATTGATAGTTGGATTGAAGCCGTTCACGCACAAGTGTTACCTCGGCGATACCGTGCAAAGCAACTAGGTCCAAATTATCCTGCCAATCAGCCCAAAGCATAAATTCTAGTTCGTTGTCCAAAGCGTAGTTCAGATTCAGTCAGGAAGGTTTACTTGTTATCCCAGGAGGAACTTCATGGCAACTTGCATTTTCTCGAGTACATGAGTATTCCTATCGGCTGGCAATCTGCTGTGGAGGTCTCCTTGGGTACGTAGCGGCAGCACTCCCCAAAGGAGGCTAGCCTCCAAGAGTATTCCTGTCGGCCGGCATTTCCCCTGCAATGCTGCAGCCAATTGTTTATTTGATATACCCGCAGGCTAATTCTCTTTTTCCTTGACTATCCCCTAAGCTTCATTAAAAATCGTCTGAAACTATTGAGAAAGTCCTTAGTTTAGCTGGAGAACTGGAATACATAGTAGTCAATGCAATTTTTGATGAAATGCAAATTTGACGGCATATTAACTGGGATGACAAAAACCACACGGTTTCGTAGATTTCGGTGATGGAGGACATATGTTAGTAATATTGTAGCTACACAAGAAATCGGGTTTTAGGGTTTTTATTAACTAGGTCTGGAAAATATCTTGGACATATTTTACGATAGCTGGTATTTCATCCGAACAAAATCTAACATCACATCACTGTGTCTTCAACTTTTGGCAGATACCAGAGCTAAAGTTACTGGTATAACTTTTGATAAAGCTATAACGAATCTCATGATGGCGAAATTATTGGAATCAGATGTTCGCAGTATACTCTCATCTGAAAATATAACACTTAGCCAATGACCAAAAATACATACTTCATATATATATACTCGGGAAAATCCGGAGAAACTTTATATTAATTTGTCGCTGTGGTGAATCTCAACGACAACAATCACGACAGCGGTGGTTATTGAGTCATTGCGCGGGACAGTGGCCAAGAGGCGAGTATCCGAAATCCACAGTTTATGATATTGCTCAGAAGTATGTGGCCGGAGAAAATTGTGAGGAAGGTTGTCGTAGTCCAGTAAAGAAAACTCATGCGAAGAAGAAGGGCTCAAGACCTCGTTTCAGAGGATCCTGGGAGCTCGCTCAAAAAAAATGGTGGCCATCTTGCACGTTAGTGAGGCTTTCATGGGTCGAATCGCCGAAGAAGGCCTGAGGTATAGGTCCTACGTAATAAAGGTGTGATAGATGCTGTCCGAGGCTGCTAAAACAAAAAAAATTATCTGCTGTTACTTGCTTTTGTGTTCACTGAAGAACGAAGCTGCGGGTCGCATGCGCAGCTTGCCTCCCAACTCCCAGATTTAAACCCCCTGGACTTTTACTTGTGAAAAATTATTGAGCGGGTTATTAACAAGTCCAGACATCCTAATATTGCATGCCTCCAAGTCGCTGTTGAAGCAGCATTCATCAATTTACAACGAAAGCAGTTAAAGAAGGTGTGCTCGCAATTCAGGCGGAGAATTGAAGCGGTGATTGAAGCAAGCGGGTTATATACTTGTATGTCTTATAGTCACTCTGCTTATTTCACGAATAAAAGCTAAAAGTCTAAAATAAAAAATCGATAAAATAATCGTTATTATAATACACATAAAATTTACTTAAATATATAAAATAATTGCAAAATAGCAAATCTAAACATACAAAATGTGTGTAACACTATTACTGTTTATGAGACGGCTACTATTGATTTTGGAAAACTTAGCGGTGTATATTTTATCTTTGCAGAGTATTTTAATTTTAGATTCGGGCCCCACATTTAGCTTGTTATTTGCCCTCTATCTTCGCCTTTTGTTTGTCTACTGTTCATATATCCCAAGGGTTGTTGCGACAAAGTTGAAATATACTTGTTCACTCCAGTGGTAACTTTTTATACTGACATTATGATGACAAAAGCACATTCAGAAATATAAGTTGATGCTGAATTGTCAGTTTGGTTTTCATGTCAAATATTCGACCATATATGCGATAGCAAAAGTAACCTCAGATGTCTGTTGGAAAATAAATAATAACGAATATTTTGCAACGTGTCTCATTGATATGGAGCAAACTTTCAGTACGGTGCGGTTAGATGGACTAATTTTTATGCTCCTTCAGGAGCAATTCCCCATACAACTTGTTGTTATGATGTGCAATATGTTGCATAGGAAATCGTTTCTTGTAATTCATGGAAATCTAACGACAATGAACGATTTCAGTGCTTTGAATGGTCTACCGCAATGAACAGTTACTGCACCTCTGCTCTTCTCCATATTCATTCGCAAGCTATTGAATGGCTTTGATTTTAACGTGCCGTCAAAGCGATCATTATAAGCGTTTGCTAATGATCTTATAATTTATACGGCCGACCAAAAAGCTACTGGAGTCCAAAGCAACCTACAAAATTTGTTTAATGATACGCAGCACCATACAGACAATTCGCGGATGAAACTTAATATGCAGAAGTGCGAAATAATTGCATTGCGGGTAACGGTCTGTTGGCCATTCAAGACATGAAACTTAATTTGAATTATTTGCACATTATAGCTAGAGAGGGTAGTTCAGAACGGGTTCCACACAAATCCTGTATTCAAAACCTCAGTGTTCATCTCGAGTAGTATCTGCACTATACTGAACATGTCGAAATCATGTTTAGTAAGGCATAAAACGTGTTGATGTCCCTTCGACGACTCTTTCATTACAAATACATTGGTCAAAAGGTCAAGGTGATCAGCTACAAGAGCCTGGTTAGACCAGTTTTGACATATGGATATCAGATCTGGTATAATCAGAGTGCTAGCACAATAGAAAGACTTAAGTTTTTGAAAGAAAATGTGTTCATGCATGTAC
This sequence comes from Odontomyia ornata, assembly GCA_963969285.1. Taxonomy (NCBI): domain Eukaryota; kingdom Metazoa; phylum Arthropoda; class Insecta; order Diptera; family Stratiomyidae; genus Odontomyia; species Odontomyia ornata. The sequence continues at coordinate 340,746,647 of OZ017738.1, read as the reverse complement.
TGGATTATCTAAAGATCGTTGAGAGACTTTCTTAAACATTTATGCCAACAGTACATGTACATTTTAAAGTTAAAAATATGTAAACTGAATCTTGTATTTGTTGAACAAGAAACATCCTCTAGCAGTCTTTTGCGACCGGGGATTTCAAAGGGATTAAGAAGTAAGGATCATTTCAGTCAAAAATAACAGTCGTGGTAAATCAAGAAAAAGTATTTTAAATTACCTATATTGTTGTCAAAAAATGTTCTGCCGTCTAAAGGATTGCTAGAACACTTTACATAATTCTTCAAAAGTACGAGAGGAATGTTCCGGTAATAATTTATTCATAGAATCAATGTTTGAATCGAATTTTGGCGATGGAACGTGTCTTATCGCAAAAATTTGATTTGAACTGACCAGTTGTTTTATTACTGTGTAATAGATGTGTGTCTTTTGATATGATTAAAAAATAATAAATCACATGATAATTAAATAGCCATAAATTTAAGCTTACCGAAGTTGCATTTTATCGTATCTATTAATATGAAGTCTTTGCTTACCTGTAAAGAAATAATATACAATTAGTTAAATGAGCACAATTGCAAAACTAATATGAATAACAGAAAATTGTTGTCAAATATTCAGTGAGTGATATAAATACATTTTTTAAAATAAAATTCAACTTGCCTCAGAATAACGCAACACAATTTTAATAAGTCATGAGTTTTTAAATTAGACAACTATAACAATAAATTGAAGTCAGTTTATAGATCATTGAGAAAGGATGGGAAGGAAAAGGCAGGAACATTTGCTATAATAGTCATTCCAAAGTTTTGACTTAGGCAACTCATCGATCGCTTCTATCCTGGTCTTTAAATGCAAGTTTGTGTACAAAATGGGTCAGGCTGCGAAGGGAACTCTACAGGGAGACGGGAGAGCTCAACCCGGATAACATAGTTGCGGTGATGCTCGAATCGGTTGACAAATGGAACCAGGTGGCACATTATGCTCGGGCAGTCCTAAAATATAAAAGGTACTCACAGAAGCCGGGGGCTCTGGGACTGGGGGATCGCTCTTCTGGCATTTGTTATTCCCCTCTCCTCTCCCGCTAGGAAAAGGACTCCCCAGCTTGAAGGCGCCCCACGGCGTAACAAAACGAGACCTGGCCCGAAGTAATGTGTCAAACGGTTCCAGACTGGGTTCTCAGGTTGACAGGGGAGGTGTTTAGTGGGTAGTCTAGTCGCACATGGGAGTCCCACACTCTGTGCATAAATAGCATTCACCTCCCCATCACAAAAAAAAACAAAATGCAAGTTTAAGCTACACGTTGTTTAAAATCACAACATTTGCCGGTAAACGAAATTAAAAATGTATATGTATTCATCTAGCCATATACATTGAGGTAACAAGCCTCTGCTCCATTAATCTCAAAAGGCCTTGCAACAAAGTAACTTCATCGCAAATGTTGAACCCTGACACTCAAATCAAGCGAATATTCGATCTCTTTGCCGGTGGCCTTCCTGTATACGTGATCAACTTTTAATCGGAGCACCTTTCGATTCAATAACATAATGATTCTTATCTAAATATACAAACACATCACGAGGAATAAAGCCATTTGGGAAACATACCTCAATGTACACGGCAGAAGGATGCAACGGTTGTGAAATTCAAGGATAACATGTCTCGGTTTAACTATACGCTGGGTCATTGTGAAACCGTGGATAATAAACTGGCTGATACTATGATAAAATTAACTTAGCTATTTAATACTTAAATTAGGCTAGAAAACGTATGTTTTAAGAACTTAAATTAAGCACACACCCTATCTCATCGTATGTGTCGGGCAAAGGAATAGGATGGCTAGATCTAGAATTGGTATGAAAAACTCAAAGCTCCGGAGAGCTCAAAGTCAAATCTACGTGGTGTAGTGGTTAGAGTGCTCATCCCATAAGCCGAAGGTCTCTGGTTTAAATCTTGTTGGTGACAACGGAATTTGTTTCCAGTAATTCTTTGGATCGGTACAAGCTCTTACATTCATGATACAATATTGGTTTAAAATCAGCACATATGCAACTGTGTGGATGAAAACACGAGCAAGTGTGGTACTGACCATATCACCTTCTCGATTGCCGATACTATCAAGATAATGCTATACTCTAACCATCTCTAAGTGAAGGCTCGAAAGGGGCTGTCGAGCTTAAATATTGAATACATACACAAGCTCCAAGCAATTACGGACAACTTATTTCAGAAGCTAAGATTCGACTTGTTTCGCCAGGTTTTAAACCTTAATATGGGTAGAATTTGGTTTAGATTGGTTAAATAATGATTGCTCTATGCTTTATGATATAATATCAGAAAATTTCAACCCTTAAAAATCAACCCTTGTTAGAGCTTAATGGAAAAATACATTTTTACCCAAAAAAAAGACTAATTTAATTCAATAATTCTGTTGTTTAAAGTATGTATTAAGTTCATTTTGCAACATTTCAACCCTTAAAATCTACTCTTCACAACATTGCAATTTTTATAAACTTATTTAATAGATATAGTATTAAATACAAAAAAATTTATTAACACAAAAATACACCTCATATTCACACACATTTACATACCTAGACGACTAAATTTACAAATACAGATACAAATGCTAGGGCGTTTTTTAAATGTATGTCTCATTGATTAGATCTTCATCGTGGTCGATGTTGTCTTCCTCTTCTTCGATCACTGGTGGACCATTATTACAGCCTTCCCCCGAGCACCCAGAACAAGTGGAATTACAATACAATTTAACTTTTCTGCACCCGCATAAAACGCCGTTTCAGTCTGATAACCCTGAGTAGGGGCCACAACCAGGGGAATTTTGTGAAATATTTACCAGACCCCAGGGAGAGGATGGAGCTTATGATGTTATAATCACATACAATTAGCAGTTTTGCGCAAAATTAAAGCAAGTTCATTAAAAGTCTCCTATTTCCATACACTATAGCTTAAACACGATCGGTGATATTGTTAAGAATAAAGCCAAAGCGCTGAAAAAATGAATGGAATTTTCACCGTGTAGACGTATTTTGCGTGCTTCTGACATAACTTTGAACCGTGCTACGCAATAAAGGGCTGAACTTTTCGTCACAAGAAAGATTTTTGAAAACATTTTTCTAGAAATTACAGTACTTTGAAACTTATCACGGAACCAACAACCTCTATTCAAGATCGATAAGGCTGTAAATAGCGATATGTTCAATAAAAATCGAAATTCCACATGCATGATCTAAAAGTTTATTAACGAAAACTTTACTTTTCTGCAATTCTCAGCTATACCAGCAGGATCTTAAATGCAGACCTGTAAGCTATTCTATTGGCAATTTAAGACAGTATTCTAGGCATATTTATAAAGCAAACATTTTCTTGGACTCCATCGACGATATGTGATCAATTATATTTAAACAACCCTCAATAATGACCCTGGCATATCTTTATGCGTGGGGGCCATGAATTATTGAAATGAAGAGAGACACTAGAGCTAAAGAGAGAATTTCGGCGAGCGCAACCTTGTTATTCCTGCTATGCTGAACGAATTAACTTTAGGTAATATATGTCGCATGAGTCGCATATGCTAACGCGTTTGGTGAGCTGGATTTCCTTTAATTCGTGAGGAGCCAAAACATCCAGTTTGTTCACGTTACCAAGCTGTTCTTAGTGTAAGTAAACGGTTGAATTTGATATGTCGAGCTTCTCTGCTATCTATCGAGTTGTCATACGCCAGTTAGTTTCAATTAATAACTTTATTTTGTCGTCATCAGTAGTGGTGGGACGACCAGTATGTGATGTATCTTGCGCATTAAAATTTCCAGAATGAAAGCGAGCAAGCTAGCGCTGACACTGGCAGTCCTCACCATAAAACTTAACACAATTTCTTTCGAGTTTGCACCGAATTTTTGCCTTTTCGGAAGTAAGACAATAAAATATGCAGAAAATGCTCTCTTTGATTGTCCATTTTCAAGTTTATTTTTGACCAACTTGTTGTTTATTAATGACGCTCAGTTTTTGACTGAAGATAGTCTAAAGTCTAATCTTTAAAATAGTATATATAATAATATAAGCCACGCACTCACTAATACATGAAATATGCAGTTCATGTCATCTATGAGAAAAAATGACATGAATTATCGAACAACCCAATCATAGACACTGAAGATGACGTAAAGGAGTCCAAACGCGTCTACTCACGCAACAAAGTAAGGCCCGACGACTTTTCAAAGACAAAAAAAAAAAATACAATATATTGTCGCGTGTTATTGGTTCGCGGCCTATAATTTTGATGTTCCGGGAAAGTGAAAACGCAATGTCTTTTAATTTAAGTTAAAAGAGTTTATTTAATTAACTAAAATGCACAATAATCCGTTAACACTTTCACTAATTTTAATTTTAATAGTGAAAATTAAAATTAGTGAAAGTGTTAACGGATTATTGTGCATTTTAGTTAATTAAATAAACTCTTTTAACCTAAATTAAAAGACATTGCGTTTTCACTTTCCCGGAACATCAAATTTATAGGCCGCGAACCAATAACACCCGACAGTGGTGTCAAGAAGTGCGAAAGAAAAATTTTGAAAGTGAAAATTTGAACATTTTTATAGTGCACAATAGTAAAATTTAAAGAAACATTAAAAATGCCACGAAGCTTAAACTTAAAAATTAATGAATTGACCATATCGGAGCTCAAGGAGGAGTTGGAACAGCGGAATCTGGCCACACAAGGTACAAAGGCCATACTGATTGCACGCTTGCGTGACGCGATCGAGTCGGAAGGCGTGAATCTGGATTCGGGTGAGCTCTCAGATGCGGAAAAAGGCGCAGAAGGTGGAGAAGTAGAAACACCCGAATCAAAGGAGCCAGAAAATGCGCTGATGCAAATGTTAATGCTGATGTCATCCAGTCTGACTGCGAAGCTAGATGAACAGTCATCCAGTTTAACTGCAAAGCTAAGTGAACAGTCATCCAATTTAACTACGAAGTTAAATGAACAATCAGCGAAGCTAGACCAACAAGCGATCGAAATCAAGGCAGATTTTCAAAAACAGTCCACCGAAATAAAAGCGGAGCTCGGTAGCCTGAACAAACAAATTAAAGGCGTCGAGGAAAAGGTTTACCAGGTCGAGGAAAAGGTCAGCCAGGTCGAAGAGAGAATGAACCATGAGATGGAAAAAGTGAAAAAAGAATTGGAAGCAGCGAAGGCAGTAGTAACTATTTCACCAGCCCCGCTTATAGCCGCAGCGCAAAGCACATCCAGAAATGTGCAAGCACCAATATTCGATGGGCAAACGGTCTGGAGTATTTACAAGACCCAGTTTAAAGCTGCCGCAACGGCAAATCACTGGAATGAGCAGGAACGAGCAACTGCATTAATTCTTGCTCTAAGAGGCCCAGCTGCCGAGCTTTTGCAGACGATCCCCGATGAATTGCACTCAAACCCGAATGCTATAATGAATGCGCTCGACATGCGTTATGGAGACGATCATCTAAAGCAGATTTATCGGTCACAGCTAAGGCATCGGATGCAGAAGTCTGGTGAAACCCTACAGCAGCTAGCCCAAGACATTGAGCGACTAGCACTTTTGGCTTACCCAGCCTACGACCCAGAACATCGAGATGATGCAGCAACAGAAGCATTCATCAGCGCACTAAAAGACCCGGAATTGCAACAAGCCGTGCGTTTAGCTCAAAAGCAAACGGTTAAGGACGCATTGGCTTACAGTCTGAACTTTGAGGCAGCGAAAAACGTGACTCGTACCACTGCCCGGGTTCGTGAGGTAGTGACAGACGAGTGCAGGTGTGAGCGCGTCGAAATTGAGCGAGACCCGCATGTAAATGGTGCGCCTAGATGCTGGAATTGCGGAGAGAAGGGGCACCTACAAAGAGACTGCAAGAAGCGAAGAAAACCGAGCTATTGTCCAGGGTGTGCAGCTAGAAGGAGATCTAGACCGAGTCAGGAGCCCAGAACGGAAGCCCTTCAAACAGAGGGGTCGGGAAACATGTAAGAGCCAACTTCGTGGGGCAGAGGTTGGCTAGGAGGATCGACGTCCCCAGCACCACCATCACCGTGTCAAGACTACATCGTGGAGAAGCGGACTTATGCCTTCCGGGTCAAATTGACGGAGAACACTGCACCATAACAATCGACACTGGTGCAACCCGATCGATTATCCGACCAGACCTAGTTAGACAGCAACAACTTCACAAGGGCAGAATTTTCTCACTACGGACAGCTACGGGAGAAACTGCACCTGTTCATGGAGAGGTCAACCTCCAGATACAGTTGGGAGACCTTGTGTTCCGACATAATTTTCTGGTCGCGAACATTATGGATGACTGGATTCTCGGAATGGATTTTCTGCGACCACATGGAATCACGTTGGACTTGGGAAAACGTGTCTTGAAATGGCAGAATGTCGAAGTATTGATGGAGGATCCCAGCGTCCAAATCCCCAAGATGAATGTAGTGGTATGTACTGACACTGATGTACCGAATTCTTCCGAAAGCATTGTATGGGCCAAGCTTGATGGTGATTCTGGAGACCACCGATCTTACCTGATAGAGCCAACGAAGACGTCCGCATTGCGCAGTTTGATTGTAGGACGAAGCCTTGTAAGATCTTTAAGGAACGGATATGTGCCGGTTAGAGTCCTTAACACCGCAGATTCAACCATGAGCATCAAAGCGGGAGAAGTCATCGGCAGCTGCCAGCCTGTTTCCACCATCACCTCTTTGGAAGCTACTCACGACCATCATTGGAAAAGGAGGCAAGACACAGAAAAAGCCAGGGAATCCACGTCTGCAATATTGAAGCAAGTCAAATTGCCGGTGCAGCTATTCAAACGAGCCTCTGATCTGGTCACCAAGTACAGTGACATCTTCTCAACAAGCCCGGATGACCAAGGCCGAACGAGTTTGGTAACTCACGTCATAGATACACAGGGAGCCAAGCCGATTCGACAAGCACCGAGACGTCTCCCTATAGCCAAACAAGGAGAAGTGAGCGCGCTGATCTCGGACATGGAAAAACAAGGCGTTATTGAATCTTCTGTCAGTCCATGGGCCGCGCCTGTAGTTCTAGTCAAGAAAAAGGATGGTAGCACTCGCTTTTGTGTCGACTATAGGCAGCTTAACGACGTCACTAAGAAAGATAGTTACCCGCTTCCACGCATCGATGACATCATGGACACTTTAGCCGACGCGAAATGGTTTTCTACACTCGATCTCAAGAGTGGCTACTGGCAGGTAGAGATCGACAAAAAGGACCGAGAGAAGACCGCATTTTCAGTTGGGACCGGATTGTGGCAGTTTGTAGTGATGCCGTTTGGGCTTTGCAATGCTCCAGCCACTTTCGAACGCTTGATGGAATATGTGCTACGTGGTCTAACCTGGAAAACCTGCTTGGTATACCTAGATGACATCATCGTCATCGGTAGAACGTTCGAAGAGCATGTGCGGAACTTAGAAGAGGTTTTCTCCCGATTACGACTGGCAAATTTGAAACGTAGTCCCGAGAAGTGTACTCTTTTCGCAGATGAAGTAAAATACCTGGGACACGTCGTATCAGCAGAAGGGGTCAAAACAGACCCTGAGAAAATTGAAGCCGTGAAAAGTTGGCCAACACCAAACAACAAGCGCCAACTACGAAGTTTTCTGGGTCTGGCGACCTACTATCGAAGATTCGTCAAAGACTTTGCCAAAATAGCTAAGTGTCTCCATCAGCTAACCGAGAAAAATCGTCCGTATGTCTGGAATGAACAATGCCAGACAGCCTTTGAGACCCTGAAGGAAAAGCTGTGTGAATCACCCGTGCTGGCATATCCAAAACCCGGAAAAATGTTTGTAGTTGACACCGATGCAAGCAACGGCGGTATTGGAGCTGTACTCTCCCAGCAGATCAATGGCGAAGAAAGAGTCCTCTCTTATTACAGTCGAGTTCTCTCAAAAAGTGAGAGGAATTACTGTGTGACCAGGAAGGAGCTATTGGCTATAATAGAGGCCACCAAGCAGTTCCACAAGTATCTATATGGCCAGAAATTTGTTCTTCGAACGGACCATGGTTGCTCAACTTCAAAAACCCCGAGGGACAAGTTGCGAGATGGATCGAAAGATTGCAGTCATACGACTACGAAATTGTTCATCGAAAGGGCGGAGTTCATGGAAATGCTGACGCCCTATCTCGTCGCCCATGTCCAGCTAACTGCAAGCATTGCCGACGGATTGAGGAAAAGGAGCCGCCCGTTGATCTGCGACTGATAACGGCTGAGTTCGATGAAGGTTGGTCATCGGAGGAGATTCGAAATGCCAAGCTAGCCGATGAAGACATCGGACCATTGCTCGTATGGAAGGAGACGACTGGGCGACCTGAGTGGAAGGACGTTTCAATGCATGGCGCAACCCTGAAAAGCTACTGGGCACAATGGAACTCCCTTCAGGTGGAGGGTGGCGTACTCAAGCGGAAATGGGAAACGGCGGATGGCAGCTCCTATAGGATGCAAATTATACTACCCAAAAGCCGAATCCACGATGTGGTTAAGGAAATGCATGAAGGATCCTCGGGAGGCCACCTTGGTGTTAACAAGACCTTAGCGAAATTGCGGGAAAGGTTCTACTGGCTCCACGCTCGAGAAGACATAGAGGACTGGTGCCGCAGATGCACAATTTGCGCTTCCGTCAAAGGCCCAAAGCGACGACTGAGAGGACAAATGCAAACCTACAACGTGGGGGTACCGTTTGAAAGGATTGCTGTTGACATCGCAGGTCCCTTTCCTGAATCCGAATGGGGAAATCGATATATGCTGGTTGTAGCCGATTATTTCAGCAAATGGCCTGAGGTCTACCCCATTCCCAACCAGGAAGCAACTACTGTAGCCGAACAGCTAGTGTTAAATTGGGTCAGTAGGTACGGCGTGCCTTGCGAACTACATTCGGATCAAGGCCGAAACTTTGAGTCACTAGTTTTTGGCGAAATGTGCGAGCTGCTCGGAATACGGAAAACGAGGACAACGCCGCTGCATCCCCAATCCGATGGAATGGTCGAACGTTTCAACGGCACGCTCAATAAACACCTTGCCAAGATGGTTGACGAGAACCAAAGGGACTGGGACCGACATATCCCACTATTTTTGATGGCGTACAGAGCTGCCGAACATGCATCGACGGGCCAAGCCCCAGCCAAAGTCATTTTTGGAAAGACTATTCGTTTGCCAGCTGATATAAAGTTTGGAACACCCCCCGAGAAACCCCAAACGATCTCGGAGTACGCAAGTGATCTAAGACAACGGTTGAACCAGATACATCGGACAGTGCGAAAACACCTCGAATCGGCTACTGACCGCATGAAGACCAGGTATGATCTAAAGGCTAATTCTACTGGCTTCCAGCAAGATGACTTGGTGTGGCTATATAACCCGCAACGGCGAAAGGGTAGATCTCCAAAGTTGCAACATAACTGGGAGGGACCATACCGAGTCACAAAGCGAATCAACGACGTCGTATATCGCATACAGGAACACCGTAAACCGAGAGCCAAAATGAAAATCGTGCATCTAGACCGTCTTGCTCCATATACATCCAGGGAGAATTGACAACAACTGGCGACACATCTTTTCGGGGCGAAAAGAACTGAGGTGGGGGCAGTGTTACATGTACAAATAATTCTGCGAGCTACTGTCGCAATTGTTTTCACAACAATGAAGAACACGAATTCACTCGAAACCACGAGAACCCAACAAGCATGATCAACATCTGCAAGTGACGTCCCTCCATTCATGAATTCGCTCGAATCTACCAGGTACCTCTCGGTAGAACATTCGATAATGTGCGAGAAATGGGTGAATAGGTAGAGACCCTATATAAAGGCGAGCTGAATGAATGGGGAGAGCATCATCATTCATTCAGCTCGCCTTTATATAGGGTCTCTACCTATTCACCCATTTCTCGCACATTATCGAATGTTCTACCGAGAGGTACCTGGTAGATTCGAGCGAATTCATGAATGGAGTGACGTCACTTGCAGATGTTGATCATGCTTGTTGGGTTCGCGTGGTTTCGAGTGAATTCGTGTTCTTCATTGTTCTGAAAACAATTGCGACAGTAGCTCGCAGAATTATTTGTACATGTAACAATATCTTAAGAAGTAATTGGAGAATGAACAAGTTGGGTAAACAGACCTACGCTCATGTCAGAAGGGTTTTGTATTCAATTTACAAAATGCAGTCACCAGATCGAGTCAAATCAAGAAACATGTCAAAGACGATTTTATTTGAGAAAATATGAAATACGAAGATCATACTATTATTAACAAAGTTGAACGAATTTCGACTTCTGAGGTTTTTGTTATTGTTATACTCATAAATATCTCCCTTGATAATTATTTCAGATGTCCATCCGCGACGGAGGAAACACATTTTTCATGTATTTCCCCCCTGTGCACCCACTGAAGCAAAACTGACAGTTTAAGAACTGTTTTGAAAAGCTCCCATGAAAACTTTCATTTCATACTCATATCGGCTACGTTTGATGAATTTTTTTTCAGGGGCCACTGTCCTGTACTGTTATCATCGATTAATGGCCAATTCTTTCGAATCCTAGAATGGTTACAAAACCCCTTTTGCTAGGAGCTCCCTCCCACCTCCTTGACTTGTTTCGCTTATGAGCATTAATTGTAGGTACTCATCTTCAGGCATTCATTAAATTGAATCAAGTGTTCAAAGCATGCACCTTAAACGTTGAAGTTGGGAAAAAATAACTCAAAATTATTCAATCTTCGCATTTAAAACAGCCACTCTTTTGTTTTACGTTTACTGATACCACTAGCTGAACCGATTCTCAAAGATATACATGAAATCTATCATTCCTGAAATTTTCATGCAAATCCTAGCAAAACTGTAGTGTCTGAGCCGGTAAAAAGCGCATGTTGTTCCATAGCCATATGTTACCATACTAATAAATGCAGCGCATATTGTTCCGTAGTAATACAGGAAAATTCAAACCGCTATAACTTCGCTAAATCTGATTCAATCTTTATGAAACTTTCAGGATAGATTAATCTTATAAATAGACATCTACGTACTGAATTTCATTGAATTTAAGGGTACCGTAAAAATTTTATTCAAGAAAACATAAAATCGATAAGACATACTATTACTAACAAAGTTGAGTGAATTGCGACTTCTCACGTATTTGTTGTTGTTGTACTCACCAAGGCCTACATCCCTGATTTTTTTCAGATTTTTCGGGGACACAAATTTTTCGTGTATTTCCCCTCCCTGTGCACCCCTCGAAGCAATCGTAAAGCTCTCATCAAGACCTTTCATTTGGTACCCATATCGGCTACCTTCAATAAAAATTTTTTTCGGGGGGTCACTCTCCTATATGGGGAGACCCCCCTTAAATACCTTATAAAAAACTTTGAAGAGATCATCACTTTACACCTACACACAAAATTTGATGTTTCTAGCTTAAGTAGTTTCCGAGAAAAACTGCTGTGACACACGGACGGACAGACGGACAGACTGGTCGCGAAACTAGTAGGGTTTTGTAAAATTATTTTACAAAACCCTAAAAATGATCCGAGCAGAAATCAGTTTAAGCATGACTAGCATATATGGACAATAGGGCCTAATGCGAAAATAGTGGGGCTTGCCGAAGTTAGGCTGGCTGGTTTATTCTAGCTATCAAAATAAAGTTTACTGTTTTCCGTGTAGACTTTTTAGCAATTCTCAAACTCATGTAGTTCAGGGAGGATGCCAGAGAACATATTACCAGAATACCAGAGAACATATTACTATTATGTTTCAATGGCTATCATTTGAGAAGCGAATTAAGCATGGGAAAACAATAGATAAAGAAAATGAAAGGCTAATTCATAAATCTCAAAAACATTGGTACCATTTATTTGAAAGATTAATTGACATCATTAACTTCTTAGCTTCAAAAAATCTGGCATTCAAAGGGCATAGAGAATCTCTTAAAATAGACGGTAGTGTAAATTCCTGCAACTTCATAGACTTATTATTCTTTCCAAATATGATCCCATGCTTCAAGAACACATGAAACGTAATGTAAATTAAAATTTACTTAAAATCTTTATCAGACACAAGATGGGAAAGCAGGATCGAAGCAGTTAAAGCCATATTATTCCAATTTGATGATGTTGTTGAATGTATCGAGAGCTTAAAAAATCACACAGAAGAATCCGATACACTCAGTGATTTCGATTTAGTTCTAAATGGAATTCTCAGCTTAGAGTTTATTATTTCGTTACATTTATGGTATGCAATATTATCGCGAGTGAATATCGTAAGCAAATTATGGCAATCCGTAGAAGTCCGTTTAAGCATTTCACTTGATCATTTGCATACGGTCTGTGACTGGATCAAAGAATATCGTCAAATTGAATTCGAACAATGATTATCTGACGCTCATCGATTTATTGAAAAAACTAATTATGGCTTGCTAAAAGAATTTAAAAATAAAACGTTAGGCAAAAAGAAAAGAATGTTCGCTTATGAAAGTAGTGATAAACCCAAACAGTCTCCCAAAATTCGGTTCGAAACAGAGTTCTTTAATACCATGATTGATACCACGATGAGCAGTATGGATACAACATTTACATCTTTAAATCAACATTTTGCAGATTTCGGTTTCCTCTATGATTTAAGCAAACTCAAAAATATTCGAAAGGAGCATTTATTAAAACATTGTCAAGACAGACACAGTCCTACGAATGGGTGAGATCAGTGAAATCCAATCTTATGAATTGTATGAAGACCTGCATCGGAGACGTAAAACAGCTGCTTCAATACATAACCAAGAATAACTTAATGGAAATTTATCCAACCATTTATATTTCAGTTCGAATTTTATTAACAATACCTTTAAGTACTACTTGCGCTGAAAGGAGCTTTTCTAAATTACATCTTATTAAAAACTTTTTAAGAAATACAATGGGTTAGCAAATACTTTCAGCGTTAGGCGTTTTATCCATTGTGGTTGATAAAGCATCTAAGTTAGACTACGATGCAATTATTAAGGAGTTTAGTAAGGCGAAAAGTAGAAAATTTCTGTTTATTTAATTTTCACTGTTAAAGTCTAGTCGGCAAATGGTATCATCTTGAAAGAGCAGGAATATAATAGTCAGATAATAGAATTCCGTCCACCGATTTATAAAAGTGGTATACAGTGTCCAACTAATGACTTTTCAATTTTAACTCACATTGAGAAAATAATTGCTGACAAGACTCTGATTTATTTATATTAAAGTAAAAATGTGTGCTATTGTACGAATAAAAAAAAATTTTAAATTGTTTAATTTCCATGATATTCTTCCTGTTGTGTCATTGTGGGGCCCCGCGGAGCTTAGCTTGCCCACGTAAATGTTTGGCCTTGCACTGCCGCTGGAGAAGTATTTTGCAAAACGTAGAAAATGGTAGGTAAAACCAATAAATTTATAGCCTTTGCGTAGATTTTAACGAATTTTTGGAATTTTCGGAACTTTGCGGAGGTTATAACGAAAAGTGAGCCCAGAAAAAAACATACAATCTACCGAGCGTACAAAAAAAAATTTCCACCGCAATAAACTTAATACACCACTGTAATAAACATAAGCAGTCGAGCAGCCCCGTGGTGATCAGGAGTGGCTGCTCCTGAAGAGATAAGGTGGTCACCCCGTCGAAACTGCTTAGTTTGTTGTTTTACTAGTGTAAAGTAAACTGCATCCGTCAAGTTTCCATCCTTTAGGCAGAGATGAGTGGTTCACTTCAGCCACTTTAACATCTTTAGGTTTGACATTCCCCTTGTAATGCAACGACCTTCTTGGGTGAAAGTAACGGTTGCTTTTGGTGTAATGTTTGCGTTTGTCTCAAGCCTCCCTGTCCGCTAACTTTAACGAGGCAAAACAATATTGAATTTCTGTAGAGTAGCTTAATTAACACCTAATAGAACTTTTCTAAAGACAATAAAAATTGATCGGTGCGTCTTGTAGAGTAGAGTACGCGTGATAAGTATTTTGTAGTGTAGCTTCGTGGCTCGACAAGAACCCGCCTCATATGATCCCGCAAATGCTAGTCGTCAAGCACGCGTACGCGGTCGTTAAGCGAAGCTAGTTAGCTGAGCTCGGTGTTGTTTTAGCTCGCTGACACTTGTGCCAGACCATCGGCACCCGTGTCCTACACGGACATTTCGAAATTCATTACACCACTTTTCACCGAACCTGTCCCAGCTTATCCAACGCTGTTTTTGCTCGCCAGAACGCTGTTTTTGTTCACCAGCGTTGTTTTAGCTCCTGCAACGCTGTCTTAGCTCGTCTTTCCTAAACGTTCCAAGAATGATCAACCGCGTTCACACGTCCGAATTTGCAACGACTACACAACACAAGGAAATTACGCCAAAATAGCAGTGAGGCATTCTGGGAGTGTCCGATGAGATATTGAGCTTCGTTTTGCAAATGATTATGTAAATGTTAAAAAGTTGTATATAGATAAATTAATGTGACTAATTCAAAAATCTAGAATGCATATAATATGACAAAATACTCAGTACAATAATGTTTTGTCATATTTACGATATCTAATTTTTTTTCGCTCTTTCCTTTCAACATATTGTCCACGTGGTTTGTTATTGTCAAAAATAAGCGGACTCCTTCAGGATAATCTTTGGGCTTCTTCTTCAGTGAAAAATCTGTTTTCTTTGAGCTGTATTTGATCTGGTTCTAATACTTCTCCATTACCAATTTTAGTTAGAGTACTAGATAATAGGACGTCATTTTGCCACATTATCTGGGTGAGTTCATAAAATTTTAAAGAACGCCAAAGTTATACTAGTTAACTTAGATCTAATTGGTTTGAAGATTGACGTTGATCTCCCTGGTGGTAACTGCCATAAATTGCCGATAAGAATAATCTCAAGTCCAACATATTGTCTACGATGAAATGGAATTTTTTAAAAAATTTTCCTGCATTTATCTATATATAACTTTTTAATCTTTACATAATCCTTACATAACGAAGCTAAATTTCACATCGGACACGCCCAGAGTGCTTCACTGCTGTTTTTTTAGGGTTTTGTAGAATAATTTTACAAAACCCTACTAAAATCGCGACCTGTCTGTCCGTCCGTCCATGTGTCACATCAATTTTTCTCGTAAACTACTTAAGCTAGAAACATCAAATTTTGTATGTAGGTGTAAAGTTGGGCTCTCTTCAAAAAAAATTTATCAGGTATTTATCGGGGTCTCGTTATATAGGGGAGTCATCCCCGAAAGAAAAATTTCATCAAAGATAGCTGATATGGATATCAAATGAAAGATCTTTTAAGAACTTTTCAAAACAGGTTTTTTTTGTGGTAGGGAGGTGAATGCTATTTATGCATAGAGTGTGGGACTCCCATGCGCGACTGGACTACCCACTAAACACCTCCCCTGTCAACCTGAGAACCCAGCCTGGAACCGTTTGACACATTACTTCGGAACAGGTCCCGTTTTGTTACGCCGTGGGGCGTAACAAAAATTTGCTCGATGTACATTCCACCAAATAACACATTAAACCAAGACGTTCTTGCATCTTACCTCAACACACTCCATGCACCGATACTAATATTAGGAGACTTCAATTGTTGAGGCCCGCTTTGGGGCTCAACCCTGGCAAATTACAGAGGGAAGCAAATGGAATATGTACTACTAAATTCAAACCTTTGCATTTTAAACGACGGCTCACCAACTCACCAATCCACACACAATACTTTAACTCATTGTTACACCAGCGGCGAGATGGCGCTGGCCCTGGAAAAGGGCCATAGGCGGTATGAACGGGTCAAGAGTGTGTAGGCGTGCGTCATAGAAAAGTTGAGTCAGTCGGCATTCTAGATTAAGGCGAGACGTGAATGAGTGCTGTCGTATGGCGTAATTATTGCATTAATAAAACTTAATGATTAAAACCGTGTGTTTGATTAAAACTGTAACAAATCAGAAGTGGGATCAGTCTACGTGTCGGAAAGTTGATTTTTTCGGCGTTTCAATTACAAAATTTGTGAAATTCAAAAGTGACGCCGTTTCTTCGTTGAAATAACGAGCGAAATACAAGGTGGAGAAAAATGTTGTTAAAGCTGGTGCGGCAAGAGAGGCGTACGCAAGGCGACCAGTAACTTCTCAATTGGCGATCCGATGTTACAACTGTCAGGCGGAAGGCAGCCATATGAGTCGAGACTGTCCAAAGGCGAGAGTGGATAGATGCTGGAATTGTAAGGCCAGTGGACACAAGTCGTATGAATGTGGTCGGAAAGGATTTGCTGGCGAACAAAAACAGGTGAGTTTGCTTATTCAGCCAGCAGATAAAACATTTAGACAGACAGGATATGTAAATGGCAAGGCATTGCGGATTTATATTGATACCGGAAGTATCGAAAATATAATAACAGAGGAGGCCGCTATACGATTGCAATTGGTGGTGTGCAAAACAAAGAAAGACGTAGTTCTTTGCGGCTTCGGTGGTGGCAAAGCAGTGGCGTTGGGATCAAATTGTTTCGAACTTACGATGGATGGAGTCGACTTGAAAATCAAGGCGTTAGTTACAGACTGTGACATGGGGCAAATTGAGCTGCTGCTGGGACAGCGGGCGATTAATAGCCCTGGCATAGCGTTGGTGGTTAGGAACCAAAAGGCGGTATTGGTGAAAGACGAAGATTTGGGCGAATTACTGCGGCGAGTGCAATTAGAGGCGGAATCGCCAAGACTTCAAGTCACGCTGCGAGAGGATTTCGAGTGTCGACCTCATTCGTGCGGATGGGCAATGGTGGAAATAAAACAGGGTCCAGCTGGTAAAACGGCGTTCTTTCCAGCGAAATCTTTTAGAGATGGCGAAGCGTTGGTGGCGATACCAGGTAGCCTGTTAACATGCGGAAGTATTGGTGCATTAACGGTGACAAATGTTGGGCGAGGCAACGTTCGTTGGAAGAAAGGTCGAATCATTGGCAGAATAGACCCTGACCAGTTGGAAGACGACGAGGAATTTTCCGAAGATACAGAGGCAAGGCTATGTAGTTTAGAAACATCCAAAAGTTTGAATTTTAGTAAGGTGCAGCTAGGTGATATTAGTATAGAAGATAGGGAACGAGTATTTAATTTATTAAAAAGAAAAGCACATTGTTTTTCAGCATTTGAAAACGATGTGGGGTTAACGGGATTAGGTGAAATGAAAATAAAATTAACCACAGATGTACCTGTACATTATCGTCCATACAGGTTGGCGATGTCTGAAAGAAGGATTGTGCGGGACAAAGTTCAGACACTTATAGAGAGCGGAATTGTTAGGGAATCTAGTTCGGCGTATGCTAGTCCTATTGTTCTAGTACCAAAGAAATCGGGCGAGGTACGGATGTGTGTGGACTATAGGGCGTTGAATGCAATAACTATAAAAGAGCGGTGTCCGTTACCACTTATTGCAGATCAGCTTAGTAGATTGGCGAACAAGTACTATTTTACTACTTTAGATCTGGCGCAAGGATATCATCAGGTACCAATGCATCCTGAATCGGTTCATAAAACGGCGTTTGTCACTCCGGATGGACAGTATGGATATTTACGAGTTCCGTTTGGATTGGCAAATTCCCCGGCAGTGTTTCAGCGAATAATAAATAAGATGTTAGGAAAGCTAAGGCATAAACATGTGTTGGCATATATGGATGATCTATTAATTCCATCGGTTAGTGTAGCTCAGGGAATAGAATTGTTAGAAGTAGTACTAAACTTGATAGAGCATGCAGACCTGAAGCTAAATTTAGATGGAAAGAATAGAGTATTTGGGACATGAAATTTCG
The DNA here is from genome assembly GCA_963969285.1 of Odontomyia ornata. NCBI lineage: Eukaryota > Metazoa > Arthropoda > Insecta > Diptera > Stratiomyidae > Odontomyia > Odontomyia ornata. The sequence goes on along the minus strand of OZ017738.1, from coordinate 340,728,814 downwards.
GCGGAGGGTATTCGTCCAGGGAAAAGGAAAGTTAAGGCGGTTATTGCGTTTCCGGCTCCAGTAGATGTGCATGGTGTCAGGCAGTTTATTGGGCTGACTTCTTATTTTAGGAAATTCATACAAGGGTTTTCAATACTGGCGAGACCATTAACTGAGCTTACCAAAAAGGATGCCCAATGGAAATGGGGTGAAGAAGAGCAGAAGGCGTTTGAGAAACTGAAGAATCTTTTAGGAGATAGACCAGTACTCATGATGTATGATGGCGAGAGGTCTACTGAACTGCATACGGATGCAAGTAAATGGGGATTGGGAGGTATTCTGATGCAGAAAAGTGAGAGCGACACTAATTGGCGACCAGTAGAATATTTTAGTAGAGCTACAAGTAAAAGTGAACAAATGTATCATAGTTACAAATTAGAGACATTGGCGATAGTCGAATCGAAAAGGCGATTCCGCACATATTTAGTAGGAATACACTTTAAAGTTGTGACTGATTGTGTGTCAGTCAGGGCGACTCTTCTGAAAAGAGATTTGATTCCTAGAATCGCCAGATGGTGGTTGGCGATTCAAGAGTTCGATATGGAAAAAGAGTATCGACCAGGTGGGCGAATGGCGCATGTAGATGTATTGAGCCGTAATTCCATGATAGATGATTCTGTAGTTATGTTGAGTGACAAGTCGGTTGCTGTGAATATTGTAAACATCTCGGAGGATGATTGGTTTATGACTGTTCAATTGCAGGATACTAAAGCACAGGCAATTGTGTTGGCGCTTAGGTCAGGAAAGGCCGATAAGGATATTAAGGCGAATTATAAAATTAGAGATGAGCGACTCTATCGAGTTACGTTATCCGGCGAACGATTGTATGTACCCGCAATGGCTCAATTTAGCTTGGTGAATAAATATCATGATGGTATTGGCCATCCCGGATACGAGAGATGTTTGGCGCTTATTAAGGAAACATATTGGTTTCCCAAGATGGGGAGGTTTGTACTTAAATATGTAAAGGCTTGTTTAAGATGCGCATTTGCCAAGGGTGATTATGGGCGGGGTGAGGGATATTTGCATCCAATTGAATGGCGTTCCGTACCGTTTGACACGGTGCATGTGGATCATTTAGGTCCATTCGTCAAAAGTATACACGGTAATTCGTATTTACTTATAATAATAGATGGATTCACTAAATTTGTGTTGGCGAAACCTACTAGAACTTTACGATCAAGTGAGGCGGTAATAAAATTACGTGAAGTATTTGGCGAATTTGGTTATCCTAGGCGTATTATTAGTGACCGTGGATTGGCATTTACGAGTAAGCAATTTAGTGAATTTATGGCAGAAAAGGGCATTAGGCATGTACAGAATGCAATCGCAACCCCGAGGGCGAATGGTCAAGTCGAAAGGGCGAATCGCACAATTATACAGGCGTTAGCGACAAGTGCGGGGACAGAGAGTCGATGGGACGAAAAGCTGCCAGAGATTGTGTGGGGTCTCAATAATTTGGTGAATGGTAGTGCCCAATTCTCTCCTTCAGGTTTGATGTTTGCACATCAAAATGGTTTGATAGCTGATTTGGTGCTTGGCGAGCTAGCTAGCAAGGCGAGGACTGATGAGAGTCCGGCGAGCGTGGCGAATGCGCATGGTGCTGAGATGGCAGACCTAAATGTGGGCGAAAGAGCAGACCACACGATGAGCGAACCAGCACTTGGCGAGGCGCCGTCCGGCGTAAGGACGAGGAACGAAATGGCGAATATTTCGGGCACCAAAGGGAACCAGCAGGATTACGATCTTGTAGGTACCCCTGAGAGCCAACAAAGTGACGACTTTGAGGGCATTGCATCTCAGTTAAATCATCAGCTGTGGGCGAATCGTAAGCGGGCGGGCGAAAATATTAAGAAGTGTGCAGGGCGAATGAAGTCAAGATATGACAAGCGGCGAAAGGTTGCAACTAAATATGAGGTGGGCGATTTAGTACTTTGGCGACGGGCAGCTACAAACTTGGCAAATTCAGGCGTCAATCAAAAATTGGCGAATAAGTTTGATGGTCCTTTTAGAGTTTGTAAGGTGATGGCGAATGATAGATATGTTATTGAGACGGTTAAGGGTGTACGGGGTTACAAGCGGTTTAAGGCGACTGTGGCGATTGATTCATTAAGGCGATATTATAGTACAAATTGCGAAGTAGGCGAACACGAAGCGGAGGGCGAGGAGGGTGAAGAGGTGGATCGACTGGATCTGATAGATCTACTAGAGTCGTAATTTAATATATTAATGAGGGCATTAATTTCGTTTCAGAATGGCCGAGTGTTACACCAGCGGCGAGATGGCGCTGGCCCTAGAAAAGGGCCATAGGCGGTATGAACGGGTCAAGAGTGTGTAGGCGTGCGTCATAGAAAAGTTGAGTCAGTCGGCATTCTAGATTAAGGCGAGACGTGAATGAGTGCTGTCGTATGGCGTAATTATTGCATTAATAAAACTTAATGATTAAAACCGTTTGTTTGATTAAAACTGTAACATCATGTTGACGTCTCCCTATGTTCTCCAACCCTGCTGACAAAGGTAAAGTGGCAGCGAATCAACGACCTACACGGTAGTGATCACTTCCCTATATTCATTATATGTGGAACAGGGCCTCATACTACTCCCAATAAATTCAGATCCAAATTTCAAAGCTAATTTGGCAATTTGGTCTAAATTTCAAAATGGTTTAACATCAGATCTAAATTCTTTTCCCACAAGCAGTAATAATAACAAAGAAGCTGCAACTTTAGTTATAGAAAAAATAATTTCACAACGCCTCTTTCGGTTCCTCTCTATAAATCGCTATCTTACCAAAAATCAAGTTGCTTTCAAAAAAGTTCAAAGTACAGTTGACACTCTATTACACTTAGATCACCATATTGCAAACATCCACTCAACTCATAACCATACCTCAATCCTAAGCTTCGATTTTGTAAAAGCATTCGATCGCATTGGTGCACACATTATCTTGGATAAATTTATTCAATGGAAATCTGGCCCAAAATTTATAATTACGTAAAAAAATTTCTCACTAATAGAAAAATTCAAGTTAGATTAAACAATTCTCTATCAGAAACTCTACCGCTCAAAAATGGTATTCCACAAGGTTCTTCCCTTTCTGTTGTACTCTTTTTAATTGCCTTTGAAGCAGTCAATTTTATAATTCAATAACAAAAACATTTCCATCACTGCATTTACGCAGATGATTTATGTATAAATCTCAAAATGGTGTGGTTTATCAGGTGCTGAAATATCGCCTACCAAATCACAACACATTCATATTTGCAAAAAACACCTTTGCTCCCCCTTCCAACTCACCTACAAGAACAATCCAATCACAAACCCATGTAGTTTTAAGATACTAGGTTAAAAATCACGAACAAATATTCCTGGTCAGAACACATAGTTGAATTGCGAAAATCAATTGTAAAAATTTAAATTTGATAAAATGTTTAAGTCGTCTTACATCAGCAGCTCATCCCAACTGTATTATCCAGGCAGTAAGATCCAAATTATTGGCAAGAACTGATTAGGCACTCCCAATTTATGGGTATGCTAGCAAAACTGAACTTCAAAAAATAAAAACTGCATACCATGCAGTAGCAAGATTGTCTATTGGCGCATTCCGGACTACACCTATTAGATTCATCTTAGCAGAAACCGGGTTGCCATCGATCTAAAACCGAAGATTAGAACTCTCAGGTAGACTCATACCAAAACTACTTGCGTCAAGAAACTCCATTTTGGAAAAAAATATCTTTTCCATACTACGAAGGAAGACACAACCAAAATACGCCCACATCCATTCCTTGATCATTGAACATGATGAAAGAGCTGGAAATTCTTACAACCTGCTCAATTCAAACAAAGATCCACACACCGCCATGGAGTTTTCCGACTCATTGTATCCTGAAGGACCTACAAGTTTTTGCTAAGCAGACAACGAATCATTTACTTTTTCAACAAGCATACAACGAAACTATTCAACCTGTCAAGGCTAATGGATGGAAGATTATCTTTACAGATGGTTCAAAAACTGAGCAAAGTACAACGTTCGCAGTTACAATTGAAGATGGAAAAATAATTAAATTATGTTAGGTCTGCTCGCAACATGCAACTCCATTTCCACCACTGAGCTGGAAGCCCTTTGCGCTGCAACCCATTTCGGCGCTACATCACCGGGAAAATACGTAATCTGCACTGATATTAAATTCTGTATTGATGCTCTTTTCAGTATAAACAAACCAAATCCTACCGTTTTCTAAATAAGGAATATAATCTGCAGCAAATCAAATAAATTAAAATTTCTGTGGACACCGAGCCATTCACAAATAGCAGGCAACGAATATGCTGATAATGCAGCAAAACAAGTTCATAAAGCTCCTATTTTTACTATCTCTACTTTCAGCAAAAAAGATATTTGCAGGGTAGACAGAGCACATTATAAGCACCATTACAATTGAATGGAACAGCATAACTCATCACTACAAATCAGTCAACCCTTTTCGGGAGCCAATAATCCTACCAAGCAACATCACCTCACAGCAACTCAGAAATTTCCTCCGACTAAGGCTAGGTCACACAAAATTAACTCACGAGCACATTCTAAATAAAAAGCGGCAGATTCATGTCCTTTATGTAGCCACCCGCACATCACCATACAACATCTGCTTACTAATTGTCAACCAGTAAGGGGATATGAAGGGTTTTCCAATAAGAGGTGTTATTTTGAATAGCCCGCTATTTCGGTAGATGTCACTTTTGACATTTGACAAGTAGAAAATACGCCATTAATAAAAATGGAACAATACGCGTTTCAACAATACATTGAATTAGCTAAACTTTTTTCAATTGGATCATTTCACCCTTTTCACATCAACTTAATGTAAATCTATACGACAAATTTGCTCTACATTTAAAGCTTATCTAACGTCGCGCGGATATCGATCACTCACCTTCTTCTAACATTTTTCTTCTCTAATAATTTTTCAGAAAAATTATTATTCAAAATATGCAACTCATTTATATGTAGCTGCAAACAGTTCCATAAAAAAGTAATAGATTGAAATTATTAAAATTCACTATAAAAATGGTAAAAGTTTGGCTGAGACGGTTCGTAAAATTTTTATGGCCAGAATTGGATGGTTTTGATCTGGACAACGTTTACTTTCAACTTTATTTGCGTCAAATTGAGAGGGAATGTTTACACTTTCAACTAATTCAACGTTATCGGCAAAAGAAACAATACGATGGGGTTCAATGTTGTAGCGTAAATGCTCGCATAAACGAACATGGACTGCGCGTTTCGTTTGGCCGATATTTTTTTTTCCACACGTAGAACATGTAGGGAATAAGAGGAGTTTCAATATGTCCGTGAAGGACCGCAGCGATGGTCTGCTGCCTCGGCAGAAGAAGATGTCGGTATCTGCCGAGAATGCCCTCGTCTGGAGATGCGTGAATGCGCTGGCAGGCTAGCATTGCGGTGTCGTGGGGCGGGTTCATTTCCCCAGCACGAGGACCCACTACAAAAAATTTCGCACTCACGAATTTGACTGCTGGAGATCCAGGGGCAACCGAAGTCGCAAAAAGTGTAGATAACTACGTCGAGGGAGATAGTACTTGTTTCGAGAACAAGAGGAACCTGAGAAGAAAGGCGGACTTGGGGTAACCTCGTCATTACCCGACGAAGTTCATGGCCCACAAATGAAAGAGGGGCAAACGGGTGATGGTGGAGCCTCTTCGCACCCACCCAACCGGAATAAATCCATATATATTCTGTTGCAGTGGCCAGGTATTCCTCTTCTGAGTGGAAAACTCATACAACTTGAATTGCATGAACTTTCCCATCAGAAGGGGAGTACCCCGGTGACCAATTTATGCCATAGAATTATAAAATTTGATTGCATACCTCTATGCCATAAAGAGGCACTCTGCTTGGGCCACTCAACCCGCGATATCACCTGAAACAAGAAGGATTAAGTTGTACCCGGCGGCTGGCTCATGGTTTTAGGGGGAGCCTGCCACCGTACCGAGTCCTATACCCGGTCAGAGCCGGAAGAAAGGAAAGACCGAAGAGTATAGTTTAATTCGACATTTTCATTCTTTTATTGTTTTCTCTCAAATACGATTAGAAAAAAAAAACTGATAAGTTTGAGTACGTTACACATTAATTTCAATTCAAATACACGCTCATTCAGACTCTTATAAGTTCCAAAATCTTGACATTTTTTTATTATTTTTTTTGGATTTTTAATTGAACTATAATACTTGAGTATAATATAGGCAACAGGATTCTATCAACATCCGTTGACTGTTTTCGTTTATCCCGTGATGGAGAAAATATTTAAATACTAACTGATATATTCGATTTAATTTACGCGCTCTTCGAATATAGACAAAAGTAAAAAACGAACTTCGTTTAGGTGTCAAAGCACCAAATGTACGGCTGAAATTTTTCAATTTACAAAAATAAAATAAAAACAAGCGAAAGGGAAATCTTCTTTTTTTTTGTTTTTGAACAAAAGAAAGGGTACTTACCCCAACCTCCTGTTACGAGCGCTCGTGTTCGGGGCGGGTAGATCCTGCAAATTTGGTAGTATTATTATTTTGATTTCCTTTTTTTTTTATTTATAGTAACACTTCGCGATTTTTTCCGAGTCCACTAATTTTCGCCGACACGTTTACATATGATTACGACAACAAATTCACGTTTTATACTATAAATCTTGACAATAATGCGATCTAATTCGGCCTCCCGAATACTACTCATGAGCTATTTGAGAGCTTTAATCAAAAACTATAAACAGAAGTCTCATAAATGCTTTTATTCAAAATCGCCCGATAATCCTTTAAATGTCTTATTTTGCATACAGTTCTCGTGCGAGAAGAAAAATCCCAGCGCATAATTGTCACGTCCTTGACTTGAGCGTACGCATCAAATCCCCACGGGTGTTCCTCGTTTAGCACCGGCCGTTGTTACGCGATGAAGTCCCAAGGCTGCGAAAGAGAGAGAAAGGAAAAGTGGTTGCAACATCCATGCGAACTTCACGAAATGTGTATCGCAATTAAAGCACAAAGCGCGTGGAGATGATTTGTCTACGTTAACTGGCAACAAAACAGCCACAAACGGAGCATACACTTGAAAATCTCGCAATTTCCGCACACAAAACAGGCGGGCACCACAAAACTCAGAATTGCATCCTTCACTTCGCAAGCAAGCTACACACTCTTATTTCGTCGGACTTTGCAAGCGTTTCGGACAAAAATAATGCAAACGCTATTCACACTAACGTTTTTCTCAAACATCACAGAAATAGAGCACTGCAATGAACCCGTTGTTCTTGGTGATCGCTGTACTTTCACTCATCCGATACCAATCACTGCTTGCGCGCTAACCGGTTGTTTACACATTCAGTTATTCACTTTGCATCTAGTCTCAATACTTAATGCAATTATTAGCCCTTCTCATGAAAAAAATATAAGCGAGATGGTCCAAGAACACTTCCACTCCTCGCGTCCACGCGCGTTCGCAGTTGCAACTCGACTGCCCCTTCTTCTCCGACGGGCTCTTTTGATTTTCCGCAATTCTAAATCTTCCACTGTACGTCTCTTGTGGAACTCGTAGACTAGCGGGAAAATGGGTTCAATTCCTGCTTGTACATTATATGCAGCACAGCTACGATAGAAACATTTCGAGCATTGATAGCGTGACGCTCCGTGACCTTTCCCGATATGATCGACAAGTCCGTTGGTATGAAATGAAATGTTCCGAACAGTAGCAGCAATACAAGGCACTAATATCTTCACTGTGATTAAGTTGTATATGGAATTTTAGATCTTTCTGCGAGTTGGTTGTAAACACACAATTAGGCCCCATACATTTGCACAAGTTCTCCAAATGGAACTCTTTCAGGAGCATTTCACAAATATCTTTGGTTTTATAGCAATCGGAAGGATCGTTCTTGATCCATGGTCGAAGCAGTTTTGATGCATACGATTTTTGCGGAAGGTGATCATTGACCAAGTGCAAAAATTCTTTATCGATTGATAAGAATTTTTTTGATCCTTTCTTTCGACAAGCAACACACTGTCCGGTCCATTTGTGCCGATGTGTACGCATATGCTTTCGAAACTCTTCCAAAGAATCGATTGGGTTGAAATTGCAATCCAATACGAAACAGTAGAATTTAAGTTTATTTAAGCCAGTTTTTCCGATACCGATGCTCTGCACTCTAGTAATGTTTGGGTTGGAATTCTTGACGAAGAGGTGAGTGCGATTCCGCGATGAATTTGTGTTGATGATGGGGTTTGTTCGTAGTGTGGCGAGTTTTGGTTAGGCTGCGCAAGCGCTGCAACCTTCAAGGGTACTGTTCCGCCGCCCAGCGTTGAAGCAGCGGTCACCATGTTACTCGGAGAATTTGTAATGAGTATGTGGGAACTTGTGCTCGGTACATTTTTAATGCTGTTGATTATGGTGATGTTGGCAGGCAAGTACGTTACGTTCCCACTTTATAAGGCGTTCTGCACCAAGTACCTATTGAATTGAATGTGACTGTTGTTGGACGATTCATGCGGCAACGAGCGCTGTTGAAAGACGTTCAAATGTAAACGATATAATTAAATATGTAGATATTTCGTTTGCAATATGTCTTGTTTTTTTCTAATTAAAATTTTATTTATTTGTCGTAATAACAGTGATTATGTATTTCACTCATTTAATAACGAATCGAGTCTTCTATTTTGTTTTTCTTATCAAATTTATACTTTCTTTTATTGTTTTACGACACTTAAAATTTTCTTTATTGTATGATAGGGAAAGAAGTATGAATAGCTGACATCCTTCTTTTTTTTTTTTGAATACATTCAATCAACATTAACTACTCTGCTGTTGCTGACAATTTGGGTCATGCAACTTGCATTAATTTGGCTACTTCTAGAAGGCAATGGCTGGATGAGGAACCGTGTATTCGCCAACCGTCACGCGATACATCGCCATTTCTGTGATACCGTGATAATGTACGAAGGCAGCTGCAATCACCAACCCATGAAATATTTGATGGGATTGAAACCAAATATCGAATTTGCCGGGGAACCATCTTTCAAACTCTCGCACGCTGGCTTTTTGAGCCATACCTACTCGATTACTACAAACAAGTGAATTGGTATATGCCGCTTTGTTCCTCTATTGGTTTTTTGTCCTTTGTTGACCCCAATGGGAAACATAATTTGTTTGTGTTTGTGTTGACAATTTTCATGTTGGCTTTCTTGAAAGTGGGTTGTAGTTTGTTGGTGATATTTGGATCGCAAGTGATAGCAACACGTTTCATTATTGATTCACGAAGTGTGTGGTTTTGGCTGAATAAAATGGATATGTTATCTCTTTCTATCTTCGCCGAATGTTTGTGTATGATCCTTTAAATCATTTGTTTATCATATCTGTTGATATCAGCCGTGTTCGTTGTAGTGAATTAGTGAGTTTCCATCAAATTTCGAAGTTACTAATCACGTTTTCAATTGTTCGCAACGATGCGACAATAAAGAAAATCAATACTCACAAAAGTTGCCATACAAATAACAGTAAAGTCCACATTTCGGATTGCACACACACTCCCTATCCCGACGTATCTTCATTCCGGATGTGCTTTTAATACATGAAGGAGCTCCAATGAGGGGTAACTTAGAATATGAACACATCCTTGGCCACTGGTAAGGAAAAATAAATCACTTGTATTATTCCATGCTATTGCACTAACCTCAAAATTACATTACTTTTCTGCACGAATTTTATGCGCCTTGGTATCAATGAAGGTCACTAAGTCTTTTTTGTTGCCAACTGCAATGGTCTTGCCATCCGGCGACCATGCGATATTAATGTTTTCACCGTTCGTGTTACTAATTGTAGCACACTTGCCTGCATGCACGTCTTAGATTCGCACCGTCTTATCACCACGCGCCGTGCTCAGCAAATCGGGCATATATGGGATGCAGCAAATAGGGGTGGATGGCTCAGCAAACGACTCTGTCTCCAACCTTTATCCAATCTTTTGGCTCAAAGTGTCTTCAGCCATAATGGCTTCTCTGCTGCCGACTCCCGAAATCACTTTTCCACTCGCGATCTCCCTGCGGTTTTTTCCAAGTTGCCAAATTGGCGGGGCCGAGCCATCGAGCAACGAAACAGCAATGGAAAATCGCGCAAAGTTTCGTTTAATAGTGCCATCTATGAGTGAACCCGCGATGGTGATAATGCACACTCGTTTCGGTTATTTTTAAAATTCTAAATCGTCTTTTGTAGATTCGTTTAAATTATCAATTGAAGCAATTTTCGTTTAATGATTAGGCGTAATTAAGTGGGAAAAATCGGAAGAATTAGACAAATTTTAGGGGGTTTAAATGATACAATGATTTTAGCGTTCATATAATTTAAAAGGTTAACCGTTTCGTTCTAAGCATTTGTATCCCGCGTTACACCGCAATTTGTTAAATTATATTCAAAAGATATTGTAGTAAAATCACTACACATTAAAATATTAAACAGTTTTAGAATTTTGTTTCCCGGGAGTTAAGTACAAAAGACATTTTCTGGACCTATTTTTCATGCAAAAATAAACGAGTGTTGCGATGGGGAAGGTGACTCAATCGACTGAATCCTTGTTAAATTGAGTTCGTGCTGTGTGCCTGTGTCAGCGCTGCTTTTAGAGCCATAGCTCCTAGATTACTACATCGTTTTTGTGAGCATTTACAGTACATCAAAAACAAAGACATACATAAAGCAATACTAGCTCATATTTACGATATTAACAACATTAAACCTCATCGCATTGTTTCTTTTGCCGATAACGTTAAATTAGTTAAAAGTGTAAAATTCCTTCTAAATTTTACGCATATAAAGCATTGTATATAGCCAAAAACAAAAATCTTATGAACTTAGACGAAGACAACATTGTGTCACCGTCTTTTGTGATATCTCTTTCAATGTGTCGCTTTTGCTCACTTTGTTTTGTTTTTATTTTCTCTTTTTTGGTATTGACACAACAGTGCCTTGTAAACAGACGCTGATGATGGACGCTCAATTGACGTTCGAAATGCATTCGATAATTCAAATAATAATAAGCAAATTTTGTACAGTTTTTATATATTTGTGTGATTATTATTTTGCGATCCTTGTGGTCAATAAGGAACTAAACTAAAAGCAAGTATTTATACCTAGTCATATTTCCAACTTTTTTTCATTAAAGCCACAAAAAAATCGATAAAAACGCAAAATAACGTTCCAACTGTCACGCCAAATAAGTTGTAAATACCCATCTGCTGATCATATTTTATCTATCAGCTAACAATATTCCGGCTGGGACAGAAGTTAACGGAAAAAGAATAGCTCGCAAGCCCACCAGTAATTTTCAAACAAGCTGTGGGACATATATTTCCCGTCAGTACCGAAAGGGTTAAAGTTCTCAAAGTTACTGCTGTTAAATGTTTAGGATTGACATCATCTATTTCATTGCAGAGACAGTGACATAATATTGATGTCCTCTGTATAGGTTATGAAGTATATGGAAACATAATAATTAATTACATACTTATAATAAATAGTTATACTAATGATCAATTATAATTAACTCTTATAACATAACTTAGCATACTAATATATATGGTAACACTTTAAAGATGTCACTAAATGAACATGACAGCTAAGAGTCATAACCTGTAAACGGCAGTGAATAAACACATTCCTTTTAAGAGACACCCTTGTTTCAATATACAAAATACCACAGGTTACCACTTGTATAGTAACGTACCTCTTGCATCGACACCCAGCTTTCTGATGACATAGTCCAGTCAATTTAAAGTTCATTAATTATTCCGGTAATATTCGTAATATTTAAGTTAAAGTCAGTTGGGACATATTAAACTACTTTGGAGGGTTTATGAATTTTACGAAAATACTTCTATAACAATACAATTAGAACACAGCGCTTGTGCTCACCTCTTTAGGCTTCCTTTTTTAGATAGCCTTGCCTTTAGTCTATAATAACTATAACCCAAAAGCAATTTAAGAACTGTAAACTAAGTAAAATTTTTAGTTTGTTTCTCAGGTTTTTTCGCTGAGGACAGCCACTGAAAGAAAAACAAATTGGTCATAGAAGGGTTATGACGTCTTAACAACTGATATAAGAAAAACACCAAATAAATTTAATCTTAAAATTTCTGTTTGATTTGATCTTATGCTGTGTTCGTTATGTAACGTGAAATTGAATTCATTAAAGATGATTATTAAGGCTGCAATCTTCTTACGGCATTCAGTGATTTGCTAAATATGCTTGCAAGATCGTAATTTTTTCTAGTTGACTTTAACACTTCTTTGCCGATAGTCATTCAATTGCGGTATTAACAACAGTTTCATGAACTCGTTACTTGAACAACTATTTTCAAACTGGTCTTTGATGTATTGACACTGTCGAGAAAAACTCTTGGGTGCAGTTCTTCTATTTAAGGTTATTTTTTGTTACATATTATAGATATTGAAATTTTCTATAAAATATCGAAATAGCCTGAAAGCAATCTGCAAAATTTTATCTAATTGAAAGAAAACATTTATTTCCGCTGAATCATATGTTAACCATGTGACTTAAGAGTTTATTGACCAAAACCGGGCAAAACAAAAAAGTTGAGCGGACAACTGTTGATTCTTGATGAAATATTAGATATAACAACATCCAGTGCCTCGTGGTATTTGTTGTTAACACGAGACGCTGAAGCTTGTTACGAAATCAGCCATCTAAGATTCTAACGTTTATTCAACTGTTACTCGTATACAGATGTATCTGATCTTGCACCAATCGCTGGGTGATCCCAAGCTTTGCCAATCGCTAAACAAACATCGCTGCAATCAATCGTCGATATCAGTTGCCTCTACTGAACTGGTTCAAATAATTTAATTTCCTATTAGTGGTCTTTAACCTGTTCTAACTTCTGGACCAACAATCATAAAGAATCCCATGAAGACGAGCATCTGAGTCGAGTAAGATCCGTTAGTTACTCGCGAAATCGAATAGTAAGCAGTTCAGGCATGTGTGAGGAAACATATGAAATGATCTTTTGCACGTCATTGATGCTGTCGAGCTTTGAGATCGCAATACTAGAATTTAGCGTTAGTTGCAGGAAGTTGATCATCAATAAGAAATTCAGAGCAACATTGCGATGTGCAAATGTTGCTCAAAGTAAAACAATTAATGTGTGCCAATGGAATAAATTGATTGGTTTGTTATGGCTTATAGCATTAGTCTGCTAAAGGCGGCTTAATTTAATGTTATATGGACCTAGAGATGAGATTTATGGTTTTCGTAGCTAATAAAGTTTTTTAGTGAGAAGTCGTCTTGATTGATTATGGGAAAAATTCGATTCCTGCTGGGTTCACAAAATGAGCAGTAAATCGTATTTTGCATATTGTGCCGTTTATGCGTTCAGATATTGAGATTACGTGCTTTGACTAAATTTTCTTTAGGCTTAGTGGTTCCGATCCGTTTCCTTCAATTTATTTTAATTTATATTCAATGCTTACTTCTACTTACGGCTTCTCATAATTTTATGTGAAGTTAACCGATACCACTTACTAATCACAGCCAACCGCTTCAGTCCAAGGTGAATAACCCTAAAATCATTCGAGTGTGAGCAAGTCTGAAAATGCTTAATTTCTTTGAATGGTGATACCATCGCCATTGTTTTGCAACTTTCGTTGGTCACGTCTAAATCCGCTTGCGGCGTTATGAAACGCATAATCCGCTGGCGGAATTGCCGCAATAGTAGGTACGTTCGTCACAACTTGATAGACCCACGGATTACAATGAAAATAGCAACATATCCGCGTTGAATTGAGTCAGTCTCATTCATTTAATGTGGCGAAAGATTGTTCCTCTTGTTCGATTTCTCTTTCAGGTAATTTTCTTCACTTCTAATATAATCCAAGGTGGAGTAAAACAAATGCTCCCAATTTGCCCAGGTTCAATACTTCATCAGTCTTAAATGGAAAAATGAACTTACTCGTAATTAATTTCAATCCTTCTTAGGTGCCTCCGAAATAAACATAGATTAATTATTCTCAGAACAACTTGCCGTCATTTTCTCCAATTGAAATAGCTTCATTTCGTTTTACGGATTTCATTTTTCACACTTGTTACCGTATGCGAGTACTGATGTAAGCTGAAGATCAGCTTCTAATGCTGAATGGAGCTCGGTTTAAGGCATTTTGAATTTTCTGCTTTAAACCTTCGTAGAAATGGATGGTGATATTGATCTGGTAGACTCGAATCAAAGATGTTAGGGTTCGCAGCAGCAATTATTATTAGTGTGGAACGAAATAAGAAGTGGAGGTTCGTGTTGGTTTCCAGATTGTAAGATATTACTCGATTTACTTGTGCACACTTCTTTCTGGTTGTGAGTTAATCAGATCATATCTGATTGGTTCGTGCTCAGCTCGAAAATTTATAATGTGCAATTATAATGCAATTAAAAATTACATTTTGAAATGCTTTCACTTTTGATTGCACGAAAGTAATGAATGTATCATTCCTATTTCTGTAATTCAAATCATGAAGAAAAGTCACAGACCATGCTCTATTCGTTTTGTTTTGAATTAAAACAACATGTAGACAGGAGATCTACATACTCGTATGTTATCAGTGCACTGAGAAAAAGCTCAAGTGGCATCAACCTCATCGCGAATTGGCAGTTTCATTGCAAACAAAGTGAATAAAAAGTTCAAACAATTTTTGGCAGTTGTAATAAATTCAAGTTAAACAAAATCAAGACGATAATGAACACTATTGTGCGATGGAGCTTCTACACAAACAGCCGAAAAGGCCCTACACAATCTAGGAATTGTCTATGCGCTTTGGGCATGGTACATCTTACTACCATCCCACAAGATGCGCTATATTTAGTTGTGAGCATAAATACAGCAAATATACATTAAACAAGTTGGGTAAACAGACTTACGGTCATGTCAGATGGGTTTTGTACCCAACGTGCGAAATGCAGTCACCAGCAACGAATAAAGAAGAGGAACATATCAAAGAGATGTGCACATTTATAAGGAAATCACTTGCTTCGGTACTCTCAACGGTCGTCACTTCATTGCAAACTAACAAAAAATCACGCAAATCATGAATTCCCCCAAAAAATTATATTATTGATCTTAATTGAAAATTTCAAGAAGATCAAATCAAAACTGCAGTGTCTGATTCAATGGCAAGTCCGTAAAATACCAAAATCACGTGTTATTCTTGTAATATTTGGAGAAATTTCAAATAGCTATAACTTCCGAGAATATGATTGGATTTTCATCAAACTTGCAGAGTACTAGGACTTATGGGAAGCTCCTTAAATATCGATTATCATTGAATTTAAGGGTATCCCTGTGATTTTATTGGGGAAAATGTGAAATTCGAATATCATACTATTATTAACAAAGATGAGAAAATTTTGACTTCTAAGGTATTTGTTGTTGTTGTACTTATAAACAACTATCTAATTTTTTTTCAGATTTTTCGAATCAAAGGTGTCCAATCGCGAGGGGGGGGGGGCACACAAATTTTTCGTATGTTTCCCCTTCCTGTGCGCCCCCTGAAGCAAAATATACCAGTTCTGAAAATTTCTCAAATGATACTCATTGGGCAACCTTTGAAGAAATTTTTTTTTCAGGGGCCACTCCCCTATATGGGGAGACACCTCTTAAGCACCTTGTAAAAAAATTTTCGTAGTGCAACTTTGAAGAGGGCATCACTTTACACATATATACAAAATTTTATGTTTGTAGCTTAGACGATTTGAGAAAAAGTGCTGTGACACATGGACGGACGGACAGACAGACAGGCGTGATTTGAGTAAGGTTTTGTAAAATTATTTTACAAAACCCTTAAAAAGAGCAACGAAGTAAAATTCGTTGTAGTAATTGTAAAAAAGCACATTTCGCCAATTCACTTGACCGCAAAGCAGGAATGGGCTATATACAGCTGAAACAAAAGCTGAATAGCTGGAGAAAAAATTCTAAAAGTTCCTCAATCCCTGCTCAGAGAGCTACAAACAGCTTCGATTTTACAAGCACAAATTTCTCTTTGCTGACGAACGCTCCAACACTTACGCCAACCCTAAGCCGAAACAGGCTCCAGGTCCAGATAGTATTCCGGCTGAGGAATACTGACTTGCTGCTCAGTGCATTCACCGCTTGCCTACGGGACGGGGTTTTCCCGATACGATGGAAGGTGGCGAAGCTCGTGGTGATCAGTAAGGGGAAGGGAAAACCCGAATCGTCGTCTGCATACCACCCGTTATGCATGCTAGACACGGCTGGGAAAGTGCTAGAGAAACTCATCAAGGGAAGACTTACTGACGCGATTCGTGCTGCTGGGGACCTATCTCCTCGGCAGTACGGGTTTAGAGCAGGACGTTTTACCATTGATGCGATTGCAGAGGTGGTGAACGCAGTGCAAAAGGCAGAGGCATATAGCCGCACCAAGCAACGGATCTTCCTATTGGTGACACTCGACGTCAGGAATCCCTTCAACTCTGCTAGATGGGTGGATATTCTGGATACGCTGAATAATTCTTTTCAAGTTCCAGAGTATCTAGTGCGGCTTTTGAGGAACAACCTAAAGGACCGAAGCCTGCTCTACGACACGACACAGGGCCAACGAAGGATGGAAACTACATCGGGTGTTGCCCAGGGATCTATCCTTGGTCCAGACCAGTGGAACGTGTCTTACGACGAGCTACTGAGACTTGAGATGCCAGATGAGTCGCGCTTGGTCGGCTATGTGGATGATGTTCCGCCTCTGGTCGCTGGACGCACCGTTGAACAAGCGCAACTTAGGCTAGGCATGCTAATGCGCCGAGTGAGGGACTGGATGATTGCTCGCGGGCTCAGTTTAGCACTGGAGAAAACCGAAGTGGTCATATTGACAAAAAAGAGAATCCCTACAGTAACGATGATCAGTATTGGAGACATTCTAATCGAATCAAAGCCAGCGGTGAAGTACCTGGGGCTACTGATCGACTCGAAGATGAGTTTCTCTGAGCAAATCAGGGCAACGGCTGAGAAGGCTGCTTCAGGAGTATCGGCTCTGAGCCGACTTATGGCCAACGTAGGGGGACCCAGCCCATCAAGAAGGCGCCTCTTGATGAGTGCTGTAGGGCCAGTGCTACTGTACGAAGCAGAGGTATGGGGCTACACTCTCAGCAAGGAGGTAAACCGAAAACGCCTGGCACAGGTACAGAGAAGAGGAGCGCTGAGGATTGCATCTTCGTATCCGACAGTCTCTGGTTCGGCGGTGAAAGTCAGTGCAGGCGTGATACCTGTCGGCCTTCTTGATAGAGAGCGCCGCTCTATTTATCTGCGTCGAAACGAGGATGCGAGGAAGATGGTTGTCCGCGAGGAGAGACAGCGCTCGCTCAACGATTGGCAGTAGTTTTGGGTGAATTACACGAAGGGAAGGTGGACTGCGCGCCTCATCCCGGATGTGAGACCGTGGCTAAATCGAAGGCATGGTAAGACTGACTTCTATCTGACCCAGCTTTTGAGCGGGCATGGGTGTTTTCAGTCTTACTTGCACAAGATTGGTAAGTCACGGTCCCCCGATTGTTGGTTTTGCCCAGGAGAGGAAGACAATGCCTGCCACACATTTTTTGCGTGCACAAAATGGGTCAAGCTACGAAGAGACCTCCACAAGGAGACAGGAGAGCTCACCTCGGATAATATAGTCGCAGTGATGCTCGAACAAATGGAGCCAGGTGGCACATTATGCTCGGGCAGGCCTAAAAGATAAAAGGAACTCACAGCAGCCAGGGGTGTTGGGGTGGGGAGATCACGTATCTGGAACTTCCTCTGCCCCTCTCCCCTCCCGCTAGAGGAGGGATCCCCAGCTTGAAGGCGCCTCACGGCATAACAAAACGAGACCTGGCCCGAAGTAATGTGTCAAACGGTTTCAAGCTAGGTTCTCCGGTTGACAGGGGAGATATTTAGTGGGTAGTCCAGTCGTCTTCTTGCGAGCATGGGAGTCCCACACTCTGTGCGTAAATGGGCATTCACCTCCTTACCACAAAAAAAGCCGAGACAGCAGCAATGCAATATTGATGGGACAAAAGTCGGGAAATTTAGCAGAGTCAACAACCACTGCACGTACACATATGTCCTATAGTATGGCTATCAAGAAAAACCCACAATCAACAAACAGTTTATGCGACAGCCTCTTTTCACCCGAACCTCTTTTGACAATTTTGCGTGAATTTGTTACTATTTTAAGTACATGTACAACTAAGCAGGAACAATTTAATGTTAATGTAGAGCTATCCATAAAATGTTTATGTGGATAAACTATTAAATATTTTAGTATGGAACGCACAAAGCATTAAAAAAACATTTTAAAGCGTTAAATTTCGCTATTAAAAATAATATAGACAGATTTGTCATCACGGAGACTTGGTTAAGGCCAAATGAGAGTTTTAAGCATCCCTTTTTTCATGTAGACAGATATGATTGCGTTAGTAAAGCTGGCGGAGGCGTAGTCATAGCCGTTAATAGAAAAATTAAACATTCTGTATTGCCTTAAAGTCCAACATCGGTAATTGAAAATATTGACGTTATCATCGAAAAACTAAATATAAAATTATATGGTTACTTTCCTGGGACAAAAATAAACAAGGAAAAAGTCAAAGAGATTTGAAATGGTTTAGCAAGGCTAACCAAAGGTATCTATTTAGGGGAGATCTGAATGCTAGACATTGGCACTGAAATTGCACATGAAGCAACAAAATGGGGCAAATTTTATTTAATGTAACTTAAGAGGCAAATATCTGCATTTTCCTAAAGAACCCACGTTCTACTCTCCCCGTGGAATTGGTTCCACTCTGGATCTGGTTCTAAGTGACGAAAATATTACTCCATCTAAGTTGGGTGTCTTGCATGCCCTCTCATCTCCTCATCTTCCTGTAATATTTTCCTTAGAAACGTCGAGAGGTAATTGTAATGTTCCAAAAATTTACTACTGTTATAAAAAAGCAAAATGGTCTGAATCCTGGAGTTTTATTAATGAAAGAGTGAACTTAACATCAAGAACCATAGAATCGCTCAACACTCCCTCAGTATATGAAGAGCAAATCGAAGAATTCGCAAACAATATCTGGCAAGCTATTGAGTTTAGTGTCCCAAAACTATTAAAAGCTTCTCACAATTTAGAATTTGACGAAAAAACCTACAATCTCATAAGAAAACGAAACTCCTTGCTACATAAATGGCAAAAAAACTCGCATTAGGTCTCTTAAAATTTGTGTCAATAGCCTCACTCTAGCAATTAGGAACAAAATAAGGAGCTCTGGAATTTCCGATGGAACAACATGCTAACAAATCTGGACTACGATTCGCGGAAAGTCTGGTTTTTAAATACAATTTTTAAACAAAAGTATCATATGTTACCATATTCGATAATAAATACCAACGAAGAGCATACTTACTACAATCAAGGAAAAGCAGATATACTTGCAGATAAATTTCATCAGTTCCATAATATTTCCTATAGGTTCTGCAGCAATATAGCAGAAATGATGGTAGCTCAAGCTTTGGAACAACCACTTAATCAAACATCTTTACCTCCTGGTCCTGGTGCTTAGATAAAAACAAGAGCGTTTACAGGTTTACTCAAAAAAGTTATAAAGCGAAGCTCCAGGTAACGATGGCTTGCCGAATATACAATAGTTCTTACAAATTTACCCAAGAAAGGAAAAGTCTTCATATGCCTCCTATTTAACGCTTGCCTTAGGCTCTCTTTCTTCCCATCTATCTGGAAACTCTAGTTACACCGCTTCTGAAGCCTGGAAGAGATCCGCACTCTCCCGACGACCAAAGGCCCATTAGCCTATTACCAGGTTTAGGTAAGCTCTTTGAAAGAGTAACCCTATAAAGATTAAACGATATAATGGCTAACAATAATATCTTACCTGATTCCCAATTCGGCTTCAGAAACAGATATTCGACAGAGCATCAGCTTTTCCTGTTACGAAGGACGTCAAAGTAGCGATGTACAATAAATTGTCTGTAGTTTTGGTGACGCTGGACATAGATAAAGCCTTCGATACAGTCTGGCATGATGCCCTTGTCTATAAACTTCAGAAATATAACACTCCCCCATACTTGCTGAATCTTATACAAGCATTTTTAACTGACAGGAAGTTTCAGGTCAAAGTAGGGGAAAGCACTTCCCCAGTGAAAAGTATTACTGCCGGTGTTCCGCAAGGCTCCTGCCTAAGCCCATCATTACATAACATCTACACGTCTGACTTCCCTTACTAACCAAACTACCAAGTTGCAGCTTTCGCAGACGATATTTGCATATTTGCATATACGCAGGCCCAAATTCCATTATTGCTAGCCTTGAAACGGCGTTAGAACTTACGTACCAATATTACCATAGATGAAAAATTAAAATTAATATTGCAAAACTGAAGACAATATTGTTACATGTACAAATAATTCTGCGAGCTACTGTCGCAATTGTTTTCACAACAATCAAGAACATCAACAAAATGAATTTACTCGAAACCACGAGAACCTAACAAGCATGAACAACATCTGAAAGTGAGTCACTGCTCCATTCATTCATGCTGGAATGTTCCCGCTAATTCACTAATGTACGAGAACTGAGTTCAATGATTAGACACCCTATATAAAGGCGAGCTGTATGAATGGGGAGATCATTCATTACAACCGCAATAGAAAACTGCGATACGCGAAGTACAGGCGATATTGATTGTTTGAGAGTGAAGTGATTTTAGTAGACAATTGCGATAGAAATTTATGGACAAGTGGAAGGTAGAATTTTAATAGTGAAAATTAAAATTGTGAAATTGTTAGTGAAAAGATTGTGCATTTTTGACGAATTAAATAAACTCTTTTAACTTAAATTAAAAAGACATTGCGCTTTCCCTTTCCCGGAACAGTAAATTATTGGCCGCGAACCAAAAACACGCGACAGTGGTGTCGAGAAGTGAGATTAAAATTTTGGAAGTGAAAACGTTTAAACAATTTTAAAGTGCACAATTGTGAAAATTAACGTGGAAAAATAGCCGAAACAATAAAAATGCCAGGAAATTTACATTAAAAATTAATCAATTGAGCATATCGGAGCTCAAAGAGGAGTTGGAACAACGAAATCTGGCTACACAAGGTACAAAGGCCATACTGATTGCACGCTTTCGTGATACGATCGAGTCGGAAGGCGTGAATCTGGATTCGGGTGAGCTCTCAGATGCAGAAAAAGGCGCAGAAGGTGGTGAAGCCGAAACACCAAAACCAAAGGAACCAGAAAATGCGCTGATGCAAATATTGATGCTGATGCAGCAAGAGCAGCGACGACAGTCATCCAATTTAACTGCGAAGCTAAATGAACAGACATCCAGTTTAGCTGTGAAGCTAAATGAACAATCAGCGCAGCTAAATGAACAGACATCCAGTTTAGCTATGAAGCTAAATGAACAATCAGCGAAGCTAGACCAACAAGCGTTAGAAATCAAGGCAGACATCACACAGAAGCTGGAAAAACAGTCAATCGAAATAAAAGCGAAACTCAGTAGTCTCAACAGCCAAATTAAATGCGTCGAGGAAAAGGTATACCAGGTCAAGGAGAGAATCAACCTTGAGATCAGCCAGGTGGAGGAGAGAATCAACCATGAGATGGAAAAAGTGAAAAAGGACTTAGAAGCAGCGAAGGGAATAGTAATCGCCTCACCAGCCCCGCTAATAACCGCAGCGCAAAGCTCATCTAGAAATGTGCAAGCACCAATATTCGACGGGCAAACGGTCTGGACTATTTACAAAACCCAGTTTGAAGCAGTCGCTCGCATAAATCACTGGAATGAGCAGGAACGAGCAACTGCATTGATTCTTGCTCTAAGAGGCCCAGCTGCCGAGCTGTTGCAGACGATCCCCGTTGAATTGCACTCAAACTCGAATGCTATAATGAATGCGCTCGACATGCGTTATGGAGATGATCATCTAAAGCAGATTTATCGGTCACAGCTAAGGCATCGGGTGCAGAAGTCTGGTGGAACCCCACAGCAGCTAGCCCAAGACATTGAGCGACTAGCACTTTCGGCTTACCCAGCCTACGACCCAGAACATCGAGATGATGCAGCGACAGAAGCATTCATCAGCGCACTAAAGGACCCGGAATTGCAAAAGCAAACGGTTAAGGATGCATTGGCTTACAGTCTGAACTTTGAGGCAGCGAAAAATGTGACTCGTACCACTGCCCAGGTACGTGAGGTAGTGACAGACGAGTGCAGATGTGAGCGCGTGGGAATTGAGCGAGACCCGCCTGTAAATGGTGCGCCTAGATGCTGGAATTGCGGAGAGAAAGAGCACCTGCAAAGAGACTGCAAGAAGCGAAGAAAACCGAGCTATTGTCCAGGGTGTGTAGCTAGGAGGAGATCCAGACCGAGTCAGTAGCCGAGGATGGAAGCCCTTCAAACAGAGGGTTCGGGAAACATGTAAAAGCCAACGTCGTTGGGCAGAGGTTGGCTAGGAGGATCGACACCCCCAGCACCACCATCACCGTGTCAAGACTACATCGTGGAGATGCGGACTTATGCCTTCCGGGTCAAGTAGACGGAGAACACTGCACCACTAGAATCGACACTGGTGCAACCCGATCGATTATCCGACCAGACCTAGTTAGACAGCAACAACTTCACAAGGGCAGAAGTTTCTCACTACGGACAGCTACGGGAGAAACTGCACCTGTTCATGGAGAGGTCAACCTTCAGATACAGTTGGGAGACCTTGTGTTCCGACATAATTTTCTGGTCGCAAACATTATGGATGACTGCATTCTCCGAATGGATTTTCTGCGACCACATGGAATCACGTTGGATTTGGGCAAACGTGTATTGAAATGGCAGGATGTAGAAGTACTGATGGAGGATCCCAGCGTCCAAATTGTAGTGGTATGTACTGACACTGATGTACCGAATTCTTCCGAAAGCATTGTATGGGCCAAGCTTGATGGTGATTCTGGAGACCAGCGATCTTATCTGATAGAGCCAACGAAGACATCGGCATTGCGCAGTTTGATTGTAGGACGAAGCCTTGTAAGATCTTTAAGGAACGGATATGTGCCAGTTAGAGTCCTTAACACGGCAGACTCAACCACGAGCATCAAAGCGGGAGAAGTCATCGGCAGCTGCCAGACTGTTTCCACCATCACCTCTTTGGAAGCCACTCACGACCATCATTGGAAAAGGAGGCAAGACACAGACAGAGCCCGGGAATCCATGTCTGCCATATTGAAGCAAGTCGAATTGCCAGTGCAGCTATTCAAACGAGCCTCTGATCTGGTCACCAAGTACAGTGACATCTTCTCAACAAGCCCGGATGACGAAGGCCGAACGAGTATGATAACTCACGTCATAGATACACAGGGAGCCAAGCCGATTTGACAAGCACCGAGACGTCTCCCTATAGCCAAACAAGGAGAAGTGAGCGCGCTGATCATGGACATGGAAAAACAAGGCGTAATTGAACGTCAGTCCATGGGCCGCGCCTGTAGTTCTAGTCAAGAAAAAGGATGGTAGCACTCGTTTTTGTGTCGACTATAGGCAGCTTAACGACGTCACTAAGAAAGATAGTTACCCGCTTCCACGCATCGATGATTTCATGGAAACTTTAGCCGACGCAAAATGGTTTTCTACACTCGACCTCAAGAGTGGCTACTGGCTGGTAGAAATCGACAAGAAGGACCGAGAGAAGACCGCATTTTCAGTTGGGACCGGATTGTGGCAATTTGTGGTGATGCCGTTTGGGCTTTGCAATGCTCCAGCCACTTTCGAACGCTTGATGGAATACGTGCTACGTGGTCTAACCTGGAAAACCTGCTTGGTGTACCTAGATGACATCATCGTCATCGGGAGAACGTTCGAAGAGCATGTGCGGAACTTAGAAGAGGTTTTCTTCCGATTGCGGCTGGCGAATTTGAAACTTAGTCCCAACAAGTGTTCCCTTTTCGCAGCTGAAATAAAATACCTGGGACACGTCGTATCAGCAGAAGGGGTCAAAACAGACCCTGGGAAAATTGAAGCCGTAAAAAGCTGGCCAACACCAAACAACAAGCGCCAACTACGAAGTTTTCTGGGTCTGGCAACCTACTATCGAAGATTTGTCAAAGACTTTACCAAAATAGCTAAGTGTCTCCATCAGCTAACCGAGAAAAGTCGTCCGTATGTCTAGAATGAACAATGCCAGACAGCCTTTGAGACCCTGAAGGAAAAGCTGTGTGAATCACCCGTGCTGGCATATCCGAAACCCGGAAAAATGTTTAAAGTTGACACCGATGCAAGCAACGGCGGTATTGGAGCTGTACTCTCCCAGCAGATCGATGGCGAAGAAAGAGTCCTCTCGTATTACAGTCGAGTTCTTTCAAAAAGTAAGAGGAACTACTGCGTGACCAGGAAGGAGCTATTGGCTATAAAAGCGGCCACCAAGCAGTTCCACAAATACCTATATGGCCAGAAATTTGTTCTTCAAACGGACCATGCATCACTGAGATGGCTGCTCAACTTCAAAAACCCCGAGGGACAAGTTGCGAGATGGATCGAAAGATTGAAGTCATACGACTACGAAATTGTTCATCGGAAGGGCGGAGTTCATGGAAATGCTGACGCCCTATCCCGCCGTCCATGTCCAGCTAACTGCAAGCATTGCCGACGGATTGAGGAAAAGGAACCGCCCGTTGATCTGCGATTGATAACGGCCGAATTCGATGAAGGTTGGTCACCGGAGGAGATTCGAAATGACCAGTTAGCAATGAAGACATCGGACCATTGCTCGTATGGAAGGAGACGACTGGGCGGTCTGAGTGGAAGGACGTTTCAATGCATGGCGCAACCCTGAAAAGCTATTGGGCACAATGGAACTCCCTTCAGGCGGAGGGCGGAAACGGGAAACGGCGGATGGCAGCTCTTATGGGATGCAAACTTTACTACCCAAATGGCGAATCCACGATGTGGTTAAGGAAATGCATGAAGGATCCTCGGGAGGCCACCTTGGTGTTAACAAGACCTTAGCGAAATTGCGGGAAAGGTTTTACTGGTTCCACGCTCGAGAAGACGTAGAGGACTGGTGCCGCAGATGCACAATTTGCGCTTCCGTCAAAGGCCCAAAGCGACGACTGAGAGGACAAATGCACACCTATAACGTGGGGGTACCGTTTGTAAGGATTGCTGTTGACATCGCAGGACCTTTTCCTGAATCCGATTGGGGAAATCGATACACGCTGGTTGTAGCCGATTATTTCAGCAAGTGGCCCGAGGTCCACCCCATTTACAACCAGGAAGCAACTACTGTAGCTGAACAGCTAGTGTTAAATTGGGTCAGTAGGTACAGTGTACCTTGCGAACTACATTCGGATCAAGGCCGAAACTTTGAGTCACTAGTTTTTAGCGAAATGTGCGAGCTACTGGAAATACGGAAAACGAGGACAACACCGCTGCATCCCCAATCCGATGGAATGGTCGAAGGTTTCAACGGCACGCTCAATAAACACCTGGAAATGTGCGAGCTACTGGAAATACGGAAAACGAGGACAACACCGCTGCATCCCCAATCCGATGGAATGGTCGAAGGTTTCAACGGCACGCTCAATAAACACCTGGCCAAAATGGTTGACGAGAACCAAAGGGACTGGGACCGACATATCCCACTATTTTTAATGGCGTACAGAGCTGCCGAACATGCATTGACGGGCCAAGCCCCAGCCAAAGTCATTTTTGGAAAGTCTATTCATCTGCCAGCCGATATAAAGTTCGGAACACCCCCTGAGAAACCCCAAACGATCTCAGAGTACGCAAGTGATCTAAGACAACGGTTGAACTAGATACATCGGAAAGTGCGAAAACACCTCAAATCGGCTACTGACCGCATGAAGACCAGGTATGATCTAAAGGCTAATTTTACCTGGCTTCCAGCAA
>OZ017738.1:339845292-340027792 GCA_963969285.1 Odontomyia ornata | reverse complement strand
GGCCGTTGTTATTTATTTCACCGTGGAGGCTATATCCTCAAATCGTTCCCCGATGAGATAGCTCATTGCCAACCTAAGCGTTGAAATCACCCAGAATTGATTTTTTTTCGTTTGTAAGCAATGAGTCGACTAGTCTTTTCAGGTGATTGTAACCCGTTTCCTTCTTTTCTTCGTCCAGTTCATCGTTGCTCGGATTTCGAAATTGGAGGACGCGGTCAATGGACTGAGACAGTTGGAGGCGCTATTTGCAGGAAGCGAAGGCCCGAGAGGGGCTGTAGTGCTAAGGAGAGAGAGAGAGAGATGGCACATAATTTCATGAAAGTTTCATGAAAATCATGCCATTCAGCTTAGTGAAAAATCAACCGCATTTTTATGTTCACCTTTCAAGTTATGATCAGTTACAGAAGGCAAAGTATCTTCTTTTTGTGTTGCGATTCCCGTCGGTCTTTAATATGAAAGTCTATAATTTTAGGTTTCCAGGCATATAATGTATAATATAATATTTGGAAATAAAGCCCTGACGAGCGAATCCAAAATCTGGAAAATCTACAGCCCAGTGAAACAAGGAACAGAGTGGAGACTACGTTGCAACAATGAGTTGTATGAACTGTTTGAAGATCCACCTGTTTCCTCTCGCACAAAGTTACTGCAATGGGTGGGCCATGTAGAAAGAATGGAAGAAAACCGGCTACCCAAAAGCGGGTAGAATTTTGCAAATCCTACGTATAACATCTCCATTTGAGGATGTAAGAAGGGTCTTTTAATAAGTTCATCAGAGAAAAGCGATCATAAAATTTCCCCCAATCATATTACTCTAAACCATCTTGAATTGTAGCATCAATGCTGCATTTAGATTTAATTTGTTGGTTATTTCCGGACCGTTTATTGAGAAAATTAAGGATACTGATTGTTTTTATTACCCACGAGTAAAAGAATCTGTGTACTCCATCAAATCCTTGGAGCCAGTTTTCTGGGTTTTCCATCATTTACTTTGCGCTGTTTCAATCGCTTGTAAATATCAAATTTTTCCTTCAATTCGATGATTGTCCTGGCGCTTCCCAGCACAATTTTATCCGGCGAGTCATCCAAAATGCCGTCCACAATGTACCCGATTAAAGATAATTTGTGCGCCGATACTGCGCATTTTGTACATGTATTCTAGGCATGTTTCGTTGACATTGGACATTTTTTTGTGTATCTGGGCTGTACTAAATTTCCTTGAAAATTCAGAAACAACAGCCTCTTTAACTTTTTCCAAGTGTCTATTATTTTCTATACGTACGCATTTTAAAGCGGTACCTTTCAAAAGCCTCTTCGCGTATATAAGTTTCTTGAACTCGTCCCATCCGGCTTACTTGTCTGCAAATTCTTCAAATTCTTTGATCCAATGTTCGACTCGAGTTTTTCCGTCAGCAGCAAATATTTCGATTGAATTTTGAAGGTCGCAAAATGTTACGATCGCCTTATTTCGTCTCACATATGTTATATTACATTTTCGTCATTGCTTTCGTTACTGTGCTTTTCAATTTCGCCGTCGGCATCTTGTTCAAGTTTTAACTTGTTTGTTTTTGCACAATCGTGACTTCTGTGTTGTTTCGGCACCTCTGGTTTCACCTTCGCTTCATCTGTTGCTTTTGTTATTGGCTTCCTTTTCTGTTTCAGTCTCTCCTCTCTGCCTCTGACTGCTTTACTCCTCGTGTTTGTTGGCGTTTTCGATTTGCAATAATTGTCTGATCCCCGTTTCGCTTAGTAATTTCGTCATCACTGGAGCTTTTCTCGTCTTGCGTCGTGTTGTGTATTAAATAAAAAGGCACGCATTTTGATACTCGTGTTCAATCACAAAGATTAGTCTTTATTAAGGAATGACTAAATTCAGCTGTCACTTGCACAAGAAGAAGATTGAATTAGAATACATGGAATGGAATGTCAGATTTAACTAGGGTTGCCAGAACCATTATAATTAATACATTACGAACAAGAACGAACTTCAGCTTCAATTAAACCTATAATTCGTCAGATAAGTGTAGGTGACAGAGTACAAGTGCGATGGTACGAGCGTAATAAGCCTACTTGGAAGTTTGGTGTAGTATTGTTATTATACCGTCTTTTTCTAAATTATCTAACTCACGTTCAACTTTTTCCCGTAGAGCGAAAGGTACTTGTCTTTCTTTCAAAAATACTGGTGCTGCTCCGTCTTTTAACTTTAAACTACAAACTAAATTCGGAATACATCCCACCTTTTCTTCAAAAATATCAGAAAATTGTTGCTTTATTTTTGATATTGAGTTGATCTTATCAACAGCATGTTGATCGATTTCTATTTGGTCGATTTCTGATAAATCAATTTTCAAGTGGCGAATCCATACACGTCCTAAAAGTGCTGAACGATCTGCGGCTACAACGTACAAATCTTCTTTAGAGGTTTCGCCTTTATATTTCACATTTACACTCACTACACCCAATGGCATAAAAACGTCACCCGTGTATGATCGAAATGCTATGTTAGTTCTTCGTATAGGAGTATTTAGCTTTAATTTCTCAAAGTCATTTTGTGGTATTAACGTATACCCGGCACCTGAGTCAACTTCAAACTCTTGCTCCTTTCCTTCAATGTAAATGTTTGTTTTTGCACAATCGTGACTTCTGTGTTGTTTCGGCACCTCTGGTTTCACCTTCGCTTCATCTGTTGCTTTTGTTATTGGCTTCCTTTTCTGTTTCAGTCTCTCCTCTCTGCCTCTGACTGCTTTACTCCTCGTGTTTGTTGGCGTTTTCGATTTGCAATAATTGTCTGATCCCCGTTTCGCTTAGTAATTTCGTCATCACTGGAGCTTTTCTCGTCTTGCGTCGTCTCGTTATATTCTCGGCCACTTCCACTATTTAGTGAATCTGCTAACACTTATATGCTTTGAAGCCATTTTCCACGCAAAAATGAACTTAATTGCGTATCGCACACGGTTTTTCTTTATGGATTTTAATATTCTGGTTGAGCCCCCATGTAGGAAAGTTGGAATATTTAAAGTCACAGGTGTCACACAGATTTAAAGAACTTTATTTAATGAATTGTAGTAATATGAATTATAAAGATATGAAAGACACGGATCGTACAATGGGATAAAACCCGTGAACGCGTCGGCAGTCGTCTTCCAACTAACTCTGCATTCAACTCATTTTTTTTAGCCTTGCTCCTTCTTCCCATATATATATATATATATATATATATATATATATATATATATATATATATATATATATATATACGAGTATATATATATATATATATATATATATATATAATATATATATATATATATATATATATATATATATATATATATATATATATATATATATATATATACATTTATATATATATATATATATATATATATATATATATATATATATATATATATTTAAACATATATATATATATATATATATATATATATATATATATATTATACATATATATATATATATATATATATATATATATATATATATTTAAACATATATATATATATATATATATATATATATATATATATATATATATACGTGGGTCATTCAAAAAGTACTTAGCCTCACCGCTATTAACGCTGCTTATACAAAAGAGTTTTACCATCGTGCAGTACATTCTTTTACTAGCCTACTGTCAAAGTTTCAGTCAATTCCCTTCATTAGTTTTGTTGAATGTACTGCACGATGGTAAAACTCTTTTGTAATAGCAGCAACATTGGGCGGTGAGGCGAAGTACTTGTTGAATGACCCTCGTATGTATATATATATATATATATATATATATATATATATATATATATATATATATATATATATATATTTACACATATATATATATATATATGTATATATATATCTATATATATATATATATATATATATATATATATATATATATATATATATATATATATATATATATATATATATATATATATATATATATATATATATATATATATTATTGTTCGCAAGCCCTGCTCGACCAAAAAAAGCCTTATCCATAATAAAGAAACACACAGGCATTTTAGAAAAATACCTAGAGAAGTTGGCCTTAAGCATAAACGCAAACAAAAGTGAACTCATTTGCTTCCGCAATGCCAGCGAAAAGGACACAAATATGCCCCACCTGAAGGTAGGGAACTCGTTTTGTCCATTAATCACCAAACTGTTCCCCTGAAAGCATTCGTCAAATACCTCGGCGGTCTCTTCCACCATTGCCTTAAATTTAACCCACACGGTCATGCGATCCTTCAGAAAGCAAAATCCGTAACAGTGCTGCTAGCCCCCCTACTTTCCAAGAAATGCTTAGACCCAGGAACTAAACTCCTTATGTACAAATGCTTGATACGGGCTATCTTTGTCTATTGCTTTCCTGTGTGGATGACATTTTCTCCTACGGTAACCGCAGACCTACAAATCTTCGAAAGGAAAATTCTCAAAAATTGTATATCTAAATATAGGAGACCTAACAAGAAACATTTCCGAAATGAAGTCCTTTACAGAGAAACAAGAATAATTCCTATCATTTATTATCTGATAGCAGCCTAGGCAACAGGGAGGTCCACCCGGAACCTATCATAAACAATTTCTACCACCGCAACATGACTCAAAGCGATGGTTACTATCTGTCGCCCATCAAGTTGATCTGTTCGGATAACCCTTCCCTCATTATACCCGCATCTCATCCCTACCATAACCCTTCTTTCAACCAACAGGTAGGGGAGGGAACCGACCAAGAATAGATCAATATCAAAACCACCCCGGCAACCAATGAAAAATTCACACCATTCACACCCGTTTCCTCGCAACTCCATTCTTCTTCTTCGTAGCACTACAGCCCCTCTCGGGCGTTTGCTTCCTGCAACTCCATTCATTCAGATAATTTTAACACAATAAGCCCTACCGGAAACCGTCCCCATTTCTCCATCTAACAGTTGTAGACCTACCGTCGTATAGCGCAACGCATAAAATGAAAATTAAAAATTTAACGCATTCTCCTAAATTCAAATATTGTAAACATTGTAATTAGGTTAAGCTAGATTAAGTAGCATCTTTTCATTATGTACAAACATCATAGTCCATTTTATTTCAAGTGTTTTGATCCCGTCGCTTAGTTAGTCATGATAACACATCAATATTACAAACCATTTCTAAAATTTATATCAAAATTCCTACATAATTGTAGTGTCTAGGTCCGTTGCAAACGTGTATCTCCCTACTATCACGTGTTAATGTTGTTGTTATTGTTAAATATTCAATCGGCTGTAACTTAGTTGTTTATAGCTCAATTATTGTGAAATTTTCAGAATACATACAATTGCTTTTAAAAAACTGAAACTCATCGGGCCAAGAAAATGTGCTATCATATTGATAGGCAAGATGGCCCGGGTAAAGAATAAGGGGTTCTTTCAATTAGGAGACCGGCACCATTGTAACTAACACTTTTGATTTAAATTGTAGCTTTTGGGAAATTTAAAGGTACCATCTTGATTTTATAAGCAAAAATGTAAAATTTATATGTACTATCATTAAAAAAGTTGATCGAATTTCGACTTCTGAGGTATTTGCTGCCCTTGTACTCTTAAAGTCTCACCTCTGTGATTTTTTTCAGATTTTTTGGGTCAAATGTGTCCAATCGCGAGGGGGACAGAAAATTTTCGTACATTTCCCCTTCCCCTGCACCCCTCGAAGCGAAACATATCATTTGAAGACCTCTTTTGACGAGTTCACATTAAGACCTTTCATTTGATACCTATATTGCTTACATGTGATGAACATTTTTTTTTTGGGGAACACCCTTATATGGGGAGATCCCCCTTTAAAACCTTATAAATTTCTTTTTGTTATGAAACTTTGAAGAGGACATCACTTTGCTACTACTTACAAAATGTAATGTTTATTGCTTACGTAGTTTGCGAGAAAAAGTTATTTGAAACACGGACGGACGGACAGACAGGACGCGATTTTAGTAGGGTATTGTAAAATAATTTTACAAAATCCTGAAATAACCGCTGGAGCATCTACAGCATTGGTTCCTCGCCTCTCAAGTCAATTTGTTAATTGTCGTACCAAAAATTGATGTATACAGGTATAACTTTAATTGAACCAATAATTACCTATTGTTTCCCAGCTTGGCTCTCTGTCTCATCTAGCGTTGCAGAAGAATTGCAAATTTTCGAACGTAAAATTCTTAGAAAATGTCTCTCTAAGTATAGAAGACCAAATAAAAAATATTATAGTAACTATTCTCTTTATGACGGGACCAGAATTAAACGACAAATGAAAATCAATGCTCAGAAATGTGAAACAATTTTGTTTCGGACAACACTACAGGGTTTCAGTCAAGACCTGAAACGTAATTGGAAGGATTTCCACATCATGCCTGATAAGGGTAGTTCAGAACGGGTTCCACATAAATCCTGACTTCAATACCTCGGTTTTCATCTCGATCAGTATCTGTACTATACTGAACATGTACAAATCATGCTCAGCAAATCACAAAAAGTAGTCATGGCCCTACGAAGACTCTTTTATTCCAGATACATTGATCAAAAGGTCAAAATTATCTGGTACAAGACCCTGGTCAGACCAGTTTTGACATATGGATGTCAGATCTGGTACAACCAGAGTGGTAGTATTAGGAAAAATTAAGAGTTTGCGAAAGGGAATTTCTTCGTGCATGCACTGGTTTGTACAGAAAGCCTGAGATGGATTGGAAACATTATATATCGAATAGAAGAATTTATCAAACTGCTCAAGTGACAAGAGTCGATATCTTCATATTGAAACTTCTTCTGAATCATATCGCAAGATCTGTAACTGTGAGTGAAAACCCTTGGATTTCACAGCCGTTCCACCATACAGATGGGTATATTGTGACTTGCCTTGCTACTGGCTTCGTTCCTCCAGAAGCATTCGTATATTTGGACATGAATCGACATGGTTTTGATTCTGACGGCGTTGTATTAATCGAGCAGTCACACAAGCAAACTGCTCGAAAACCTTCCTATCTCCTACTCGGAATTCGGTGGCAGATTTGAAAAAATATGGAATTAATTTTATTCGTAATCATAATTTTGTAAAATACTTTTTCTTCTAATTATTTTATTAAATGTCATTTCATATCAATTTTCCTTTATATTCAAATTTAAATGTCTCCCTTTGATTTAATTCGTCATGAGATTTAACTTTTATAACTATTTAACATTTTCATTTCTTTACTCTAGTTAAAATTTCTTTGCTTCATTTAAATTTTTATACTTCATTTCAAATTTCTGTACTTCATTTAAAATTTCTCTACTTCAATTAAATTTTGTTTTAAAAATTGCAAATCTACACGTAGAATTCCGGGTTTGGGAACGCTGATGTAATACTCCCCAACGGTGTATTACATCATGGAAGACAAGCGAACTGGGCTGATAGAGCTCAGCTGATGCGATTCACCGTATACACGGGATGCGGAAAGAAGAAAGACAAGTTTTTGGGACGGATCGAGGAGTGATCGCAGAGTCTGCTTGAAATCGCCAACCAGAGTTGGACCACGACACAGGACATGAGGGGGAGAGTGTGCGATCCTACTACGGAAGTTTAAGAATGATTGCTCAAGTCATTAGTGTTTTATCAAGGAGATTTAAACCCATCAAAAAACAATACTCGAGACCTTTTTTTGTGGTAGGGAGGTGAATGCCATTTATACACAGAGTGTGGAACTCCCATGCTCGAAAGAAGGTGACTGGACTACCCACTAAACACCTCCTCTGTTAACCTGAAAGCCTAGCCTGGAACCGTTAGACACATTACTTTGGACCAGATCTCGTTTTGTTACGCCGTGAGGCGCCTTCAAGCCTGGGGATCCCTATCCTAGCGGGAGGGGAGAGTGGAAGAGGAAGTGCCAGAAAAGCGATCCCCCAGCCCCAACGCCCCCGGCTGCTGTGAGTTCCTTTTATCTTTTAGAACTGCCCGAGCATAATTTGCCACCTGGTTCCATTTGTCAACCGATTCGAGCACCACCGCGACTATATTATCCGGGGTGAGCTCTCCCGTCTCCCTGTAGAGGTTACTTTGCAGTGCAGAAAATTGGTCAGGCTGCGAAGTAACCTCTACAGGGAGACGGGAGAGCTCACCCCGGATAATGTAGTCGTGGTGATGCTCGAATCGGTTGGCAAATGAAACCAGGTTGCACATTATGCTCGGGCAGTCCTAAAAGATAAAAGGGACTCACATCAAAATTTAAATGAAGTACAGAAATTTGAAATGAAGTATAACAATTTAAATGAAGCAAAGAAATTATAACTAGAGTAAAGAAATGAAAATGTTAAATAGTTATAAAAGTTAAATCTCATGACGAATTAAATCAAAGGGAGACATTTAAATTTGAATATAAAGGAAAATTGATATGAAATGACATTTAATAAAATAATTAGAAGAAAAAGTATTTTACAAAATTATGATTACGAATAAAATTAATTACATATTTTTTCAAATCTGCCACCAAACTCCGAGTAGGAAAAAGGAAGGTTTTCGAACAGTTTGCTTGTGTGACTGCTCGATCAATACAACGCCGTCAGAATCAAAAACATGTCGATTCATGTCCAAATATACGAATGCTTCTGGAGGAACGAAGCCAGTAGCAAGGCAAGTCACAATATACCCATCTGTATGGTGGAACGGCTGTGAAATCCAAGGGTTTTCACTCACAGTTACAGATCTTGTGGTATGATTCAGAAGAAGTTTCAATATGAAGATATCGACTCTTGTCACTTGAGCAGTTTGATAAATTCTTCTATTCGATATATATTGTTTCCAATCCATCTCAGGCTTTCTGTACAAACCATTGCATGCACGAAGACATTTCCTTTCGCAAACTCTTAATTTTTCCTAATACTAGCACTCTGGTTGTACCAGATCTGACATCCATATGTCAAAACTGGTCTGACCAGGGTCTTGTACCAGATAATTTTGACCTTTTGATCGATGTATCTGGAATGAAAGAGTCTTCGTAGGGCCATGACTACTTTTTGTGATTTGCTGAGCATGATTTGGACATGTTCAGTATAGTACAGATACTGATCGAGATGAAAACCGAGGTATCGAAGACAGGATTTATGTGGAACCCGTTCTGAACTACCCTTATCAGGCATGATGTGGAAATCCTTCCAATTACGTTTCAGGTCTTGACTGAAACCCTGTAGTGTTGTCCGAAACAAATTTGTTTCACATTTCTGAGCATTGATTTTCATTCGCCAACTGTCAATGCAGGCCTGCACATCATTGAACATTTTTTGAAGGTTGCTCTGAGCTATTGTAGCTCCTTTCGGGCCTGAGTAAGCAGGCGTTGGTGTAATCGTTTAATTCTGGTCCCGTCATAAAGAGAATAGTTACTATAATATTTTTTATTTGGTCATCTATACTTAGAGAGACATTTTCTAAGAATTTTACGTTCGAAAATTTGCAATTCTTCTGCGACGATAGATGAGATAGAGAGACAAGCTGGGAAACAATAGGTAATTCTTGGTTGAGTTAAAGTTATATACAACATTTTTGGGACTACAATTAAAAAATTGACTTGAGAGGCGAGGAGCCAATGCTACAGATACTCTAGTTGCTATTTCAGGATTTTGTAAAGTTTTTTTACAATAAGGTCCCCCTGTCGAGGCTACTTTGCAGCCTGACCCATTTTTTGCATGCAAAAAATGTGTGGCAGGCATTGTCTTCCTCTCCTGGGCAAAACTGACAATCAGGGGACCATGACTTACCAATCTTGTGTAGGTAAAACTGAAAACACCCATGCCCGCTCAAAAGCTGGGTCAGATAGGAGTCAGTCTCACTATTTCGATTTAGCCACGGTCCCACATCCGTGATGAGGCGCACAGTCCACCTTCGTGCAATTCACCCAAGACTACTGCCAATCGTTGAGTGAGCGCTGTCTCTCCTCGCGGACAACCGTCTCCCTCGCATCCTCGTTTCAGCGCAGGTAAATAGCGTGGCGCTCTCTCGCAAGGAGGGCGACAGTTATCACGCCTGCAATAACTCTCACCGCTGAATAGGAGACTGTCGGATGCGAAGATGCATCCTCATTGCCCCTCTTCTCTGTACCTGTGCCAAGCGTTTTCGGTATACCTCCTTGCTGAGAGCGTCGCCCCATACTTCTGCTCCGTACAGTAGCACTGACCCTACAGCACTCATCAAGCGGCGTCTGCTTGATGGGCTGGATCCCCCTACGTTGGCCATAAGTCGACTCAGAGCCGATACTCCTGAAGCAGCCTTCTCAGCCGTTGCCCTAATTTGCTCAGAGAAACTCATCTTCGAGTCGATCAGTAGCCCCAGGTACTTCACCGCTGGCTTCGATTCGATTCGTAGGTCTCCAATACTGATCATCCTTACTCTAGGGATTCTCTTTTTTGTCAAGATGACCACTTCGGTTTTCTCCATTGCTAAACTGAACCCACGAGCCTAAGTTGTGCCTGTTCAACGGTGCGTCCAGCGACCAGAGCCGCAACATCATCTGCATAGCCGACCAAGCGCGACTCATCTGGCATCTCCAGTCTCAGTAGCCCATTATAAGACACGTTCCATAGGTCCAGACCAAGGATAGATCCTTGGGCAACACCCAATGTAATTTCCATCCTTCGTTGGCCCTGTGTCGTGCCGTAGAGCAGGCTTCGGTCCTTTAAGTAGTCCCTCAAAAGCCGCATTAGAACTTGAAAAGGGTTTTCCAGCGTATCCAGAATATCAACCCATCTAGCGGAGTTGAAGGCGTTCCTGACGTCGAGTGTCACCAACAAGACGATCCGTCGCTTGGTGCGACTATATGTCTCTTCCTTTTGGACCACGCTCACCATCTCTGCAATCGCATCAATGGTAGAACGTATTGCTCTAAAGCCGTACTGCCGAGGAGATAGGTCCCCAGCAGCACGAATCGTGTCAGTGAGTCTTCTCTTGATGAGTTTCTCTAGCACTTTCCCAGCCGTGTCTAGCATGCATAACGGGCGGTATGCAGACGGGGATCCGGGATTTCCCTTCCCCTTGCTGATCAACACAAGCCTCGGCACCTTCCATCGTATCGGGAAACCCCCGTCCCGGAGGTAAGCGTTGAATGTGCTGAGCAGCAAGTCAGGACAAGAGTCCTGACATCAAACGAGAACATAAATTTGATATATGGATCGGAAATTACCCGCCAGCAATATCGGCTAATGTGGTGTGTTAAAGCCGCTGACTCGCACACATGTCCATCGCTAGCATATGGCTTTCGAGCGAACGTCAGCTTTGGGTGGCGTCAGTTTGAGTCGAGGAATGTCACCCAAAGCTGACGGCAGTTGGAGTCGGTAAATCTTAAACGGGCCAGACGGCAGGACGGCCCGTGGTGTCTGGAGATAACCCTAAAAAGTCGTTGCAATGTTGCGAGTGAACACATAAGCATACTCGGATATATTCCCGCTTCATAACTGCAATAGTAGCGAGCAAACAACACCTATGTACTCGCACTTCGCCAATGAAAATTAGCCATGGAAACACATGCGCAAGTAAATAAGCGAGCAGTTAAGTGAACGACAAAGTTCAACCCGCAACGATATTCACATCGTGAACGAACGGGGTGCTTCGAAGAGAGGTAAGCGGAAAGGAAAACCGAAAGTTCCGGCATAAACACTCTTTCGCTCAATGTCCCCAGTTTCGCTATTTTACCTCAAGAGATCTTGGGAAAGCCGAAAGCTTAAACTGAAAGCACTCTTTCGAAGTCGAAAGCTTAAGCGAAAAACACTCTTTCGCTCAATTTCCCCAGTTTCGCATATTCACCAGCCGAGCGAGCGAGACGAAGCGGGGGGGAAAAACGTTCGTGGAACGAGAGCTCACGTGTTCGGCTACTCAGCACCTTTGAAGAGAATTTAGGTTGAAAGCTCACGAAAGAACAGTATTTAAAGTTCTTCGGCAAAGCATTCGAGGGAGTTTGTATTCAAATCCAAAAGGGAGCGTGCTGCTACCCATTTATCATTAACAACATCGAAGTATTCGAGTTTAAGTTTGAATTGGTAGTGCTGTCCAGTGTTCAAAGAAATGGTGAGGGGTGAGGTGTTGGCTTGCGCCGCGATCCTCAACCGGCCCTTTGGCGCTTCACGCCGTGTGGCCACCCCGAACCATTAATACGACAAGTTGGTTCCCTCTTCAGGCTGGCTGATATTTAGTGTTTTAAAATAATTTGGAAATTCTAATGTAATGTAAATGTTTTTAGAAAATAACAATAGTACAATAAAAGTAATGCTTTAAAGTGAACTCTTGCCTTTGGTGATTTGGGTTTTGATGGTCAGAGTAGCAGGTAAGTGGTGTTACAGAGAGTCTTTCCCCGGGAGCCTTGATGATGTATATTGGATACACATCAAATGAGCTCCCAGTTCATA
Organism: Odontomyia ornata; assembly: GCA_963969285.1. Taxonomy (NCBI): domain Eukaryota; kingdom Metazoa; phylum Arthropoda; class Insecta; order Diptera; family Stratiomyidae; genus Odontomyia; species Odontomyia ornata. The sequence continues at coordinate 340,015,376 of OZ017738.1, read as the reverse complement.
CCAGTATACATAGGGTATACGGGTTTGTAACAAAATTGGCGCAGCCGGTAGGATATCGGTTTTGCAGAGACCACAGTGTAGTGCGCTGTGTAGCAAATTTAAATGGGCTGTAAAATCTATTCACCCAGCCGATATCTCAAACCATTCAACTCCTGTAAGACACCATTGCTACTCATACTGTCCATCAAACTGGATCAACCTTCTTTAAAAAAAAATCAAAAGATAATGTTCATTATTTAAATATAATAATATCAATATTATTCAAACAGTCCATCAAACTAGATCAGCTTTCCTAAAAAAAAATCAACTAATAATTTTAATCATTTTAAAAAAACAAAAATATTGTATCAATATCCCCACATCATAACAACGCTACTAATACAGTGCATAAAACTAAATCAACCTTCTTAAAACGAAAAAAAAAATCAAATAATTATTTCAATCATTTAAATAACAAAAAGAAAGTATGAAACTTCACCAGTCCTCTAAAAAATATGGGATCATGTTAATCGTTTAAACAACAAAAACATAATATCAGTTTAACGCTACCCATACTGGTCATCTACCCAGATCACTCCTTAATCGAAACAAAAAATCCTATTGATCATTTTAATAACTAAAACATAATATCAACATTCAAATATAATAATATTTCTACTCATAATATCCATCAAATAAGACCAGTCCTAAAATCAAAAAGTCATCTTGAACATCTAATTCTACATTCATTTACTCCTTCATTCATATATCTTAAATCTCATCTCTCTTATCTGAAAGTCATTCGAACTAACTCCTAACTCGATCAAACCCAACGTAGAATTTATAAAGATATAAAGTTTCAATCAACTAACATGCAAAACACAAAACATTACAAGTAAATATTAAACACAAATAAGCAAAACGAAAACTTAATACGAGCAAACAAACGCGTGCCCATTGTTATCGAAATATGATACCACTTATCACTCCGACTGCTTGGACAATACGCGTACCCACATGCATATTAAAGTCTTATCTCTTGAATTGAATGAGCATTCGAATTAACTGAAGCATAATTAAAAGAGCAAACAAAAACAAACATTTAACTGCAAATTGAATAGATAGACATCTGGGCAATATTTTTAAATGCAAAAACATTGAAGAGCAAACTAAATAAATTAACTGCGCTAAACAAATAAAAAAAAAAATAATTTACATGAAAACGGCAATTTTCCAACGCAAATAAACATGAAACTAATTTAATTTCAAGTTACACTGAAACAATTAAAGTATGGGAACTTTGAACCAACAGAATTTTAGTTATTAGAACAATACAACAATGCAAACGGTTTCACCGCAAAACCAATTATCTCTTTCAAGTTCCACTGCAATTCACTTTCAAATCACCAAATTCATAATGTTAAGGAAACGGGAAAAGTGGCAGTCAAGTCGGTAAAACCTCGGCAAAACTATCAGCAGACACGCTATTTCGATGTCTAAATTGCACGATCACTGGAATGAAAACCAGTTGATTACACAACAGCCTCTGAGCCGTCAACGTAAGCTGTTGGCGGACATGCTATTTTTAGTTATAAGTCCTGAAAGAAACAAATAATAGCCTCTGAGCTGCCCGACTTAAACTTTCGGCAGACACGCTACATTTAGTATTAAGTTACCTATATGCAAAACAGACATCGCTTTACCATCCACTCATAGCCTCTGAGCTGTTGATCCAAAATGGTTTACAACACGCTATCAACCATGTACCCTTTAAACAAGCCACTACGTTTCCTTGCACAATGAATGCATTATATAACTGCTAACTATTAGAAAAAAGTCACAAATAAAACCCCTGTAGAAAGCGCAAGACAATTCAAAACCCACCCATTTCCCACCCTTTTACTTCATATATTGCGAAAATACCAAATAGCGTCTTAGAATGCTATAATATATACTTTAAGATGCTTTAAACAACCGTTTTCTCAAGATCGGGATCAAAAATTTATTAACGGCTAATGAAGTGACCTCGCACGGCACTGTACTGTCTTCCAGTAAGGTTCAGGACAGCATTATGCGAAACTAAGTAGACACACACTAGGGAAAAATTAGACGGAACACATATAGGGTCTTGAGTGAAGACCGAAACTATATGTTCCCAAGCCCATATAGTGATTGTGTCGCTTCGATCATCTTTAACAATAATTTCTCACAAGATATTTTCAATGCAGTATATCTATTTAACAATTCACTAATATCAATAAAAGTATACAACAGAGCTCAGAATCGCTCCTTCTAGTTTCAGTTTGAGAAAAAGGTCGACTTAATTTATATTAACTCATTAAACATTTCTATACTTAATAAAAAACCTACATAATAATTCCGATTTATAAATAATCCACAACTATTTACAGATACTGCTGAATATATTTCTAATAACCCTCCCTTTTTACAACTACAAATGAATAAAAAAGTATGTAATTTACAACTTAAGCCAATTAAACGACAATTAAATGCATATACCTCAAAAGCTCTTCCTCCTACACAATCGTATAGCATAGATGAATTAAAAGCCCTGCCCACTACGAAATGCATTAAGCCGACTTAATTAAAAACAAATGCTCTTGAAGGCATTAGCAGCCAACCATGAATTAGTACATACATATCATATATTTCACATACTTCCTAGCAATCAGATCAGCGCATGTAAAAGCTACAATACATCGCTTCATTCAATTTTCTCATGCATCATTGCAGAAGCAATGCTAATCATATCTTCAAAGCTCGTTAGCGGCGAGCAAAAACAATCACGTAAACCTTCAATCCATGACTCCCATTCCCATTAACAACATTAACCATCATATTAAGGGGAAAGTTTATTTATCACACTCACTCGCACCCTATAAAGCCAAGATAGCTTATACTAAAGTCGTGGGAATACAACAACAACGACTCCCAAGCTAAATCAATGGAAAGCTATTCTCTCGGCAAAACTTCTTCCGAAGCGAATCAATTCCCGAACGTAACGATCGTGTGAAATATTCATTCCCCGCTTACATATTAACTCATTCGCAATAAATAACCGCTAAAGCTTTAACAATATTTCCTATTGAAACTTCCCTACTAACCTATTCGCACAATACACAATTTAATAAAATGCTAGCAGAAGCTTACATAAAGAGCTTTTTTATAGCATTAATGAGAGTAATTTAATTGAATATTAATAAACCATGAATAGAATAAAAAACGAATTTCTTTGCAAATTTAAACTATTTTGGAAGCCGTCCACATTAAATCCTCACTAACGCTAACTGTTATAATTTACTAAAACCTGTACTAAACAAATAGTAACACCCTAATACGAGTAATAACCACTAACCAAAAGCAACATCGAATCAATTAGTAACTAAAATATTTGAATATACGCAAGAGAACTTTAATACTATTTGAAAGAAATGAGGAAATTAAAAGCCAAAAATAGAGTAGAATAAAAGTTCCAAGATGATAAGTAATGTTAAAAATAAGAGAAAACCATTAACTTCAGAATATAAAAAAAGATCGGCATTGAATATGAATCTTAAGAGAAGTTGTAACCATATTATTAAGTAAAACCAATTAAAAGAAGAAATTGTAGTCCGCTATTTTTCGATTGTAAAATAATAGTTCATTGTCAAGAAAAAACAATTTAAGGTCGGAAAAAATATGTTCAGTATGGTTTTCAATATTATAGTAAAACGAAATAATCTATAATCCTGTAATTTACGTCAGAAGCAAATTTAGCACTATTCCATTATTGCATAGAATCAAATGAAATAGTAACATCTTAATGTTTGAAGCAAACAAATTATTAAACCAAACAGGATCTTCGCTCATTGTATCCATCATTACAGTAACTTATGATTAAATCAAACAAAACATTGTATGGAATCAAACTTCAAATTATTAATTTATAATTGTAGTAGTTTATGAAAGCAACATGGATATGTAATACTTATTAATTAACATTAACTCAAGGTACCAAACAAAATAGGAAAATATGATACATAATTGTATAAAATCAAATCTTAACTTAGTAATTTTTGATTGTAGTAATTTGCAAATACAACAATGACATGTAATACATATTAATTAGCATAAACTTATAGTACCAAACGAAATATTATAATATTAATTTATGATTGAATCAAACAAAACATTGTATAGTATCAAACCAAACATTAACTCATTAATTCATAAATGTGGAAATTTACAATTCTAACGTTGACTTGTAACAACATATTAAGTAACGTCAATTGGATAGAATTATAACATTGGCGCGTTAGTATCTAGTAAATTACGCATAAACCAGCAGCAAAACTACGGTTAATAATAAGTTGCGAGGAGTACAGTGGACAATACCAATGGCGATAACAGCGCGAGATATAAGTACGAATGATTTACACAAAAGGGAATGTAGCGAGACTCAACCAACAACAAAAATTGCGAAAAACCAAGAGTGAGCGTAATCTATTGGGGTACATTAAGTAATTCAGATCACCGGAGTAGAGCGACGATTTATTGTACTCTCCAAGTACACTAAATCCTTTTTTCAACTGCCGGAGGAATGTTGCGAGTGAACACATAAGCATACTCGGATATATTCCCGCTTCATAACTGCAATAGTAGCGAGCAAACAACACCTATGTACTCGCACTTCGCCAATGAAAATTAGCCATGGAAACACATGCGCAAGTAAATAAGCGAGCAGTTAAGTGAACGACAAAGTTCAACCCGCAACGATATTCACATCGTGAACGAACGGGGTGCTTCGAAGAGAGGTAAGCGGAAAGGAAAACCGAAAGTTCCGGCATAAACACTCTTTCGCTCAATGTCCCCAGTTTCGCTATTTTACCTCAAGAGATCTTGGGAAAGCCGAAAGCTTAAACTGAAAGCACTCTTTCGAAGTCGAAAGCTTAAGCGAAAAACACTCTTTCGCTCAATTTCCCCAGTTTCGCATATTCACCAGCCGAGCGAGCGAGACGAAGCGGGGGGGAAAAACGTTCGTGGAACGAGAGCTCACGTGTTCGGCTACTCAGCACCTTTGAAGAGAATTTAGGTTGAAAGCTCACGAAAGAACAGTATTTAAAGTTCTTCGGCAAAGCATTCGAGGGAGTTTGTATTCAAATCCAAAAGGGAGCGTGCTGCTACCCATTTATCATTAACAACATCGAAGTATTCGAGTTTAAGTTTGAATTGGTAGTGCTGTCCAGTGTTCAAAGAAATGGTGAGGGGTGAGGTGTTGGCTTGCGCCGCGATCCTCAACCGGCCCTTTGGCGCTTCACGCCGTGTGGCCACCCCGAACCATTAATACGACAAGTTGGTTCCCTCTTCAGGCTGGCTGATATTTAGTGTTTTAAAATAATTTGGAAATTCTAATGTAATGTAAATGTTTTTAGAAAATAACAATAGTACAATAAAAGTAATGCTTTAAAGTGAACTCTTGCCTTTGGTGATTTGGGTTTTGATGGTCAGAGTAGCAGGTAAGTGGTGTTACAGAGAGTCTTTCCCCGGGAGCCTTGATGATGTATATTGGATACACATCAAATGAGCTCCCAGTTCATACCAGTATACATAGGGTATACTGGTTTGTAACAAAATTAATTTTGTTACAAACCAGTATACCCTATGTATACTGGTATGAACTGGGAGCTCATTTGATGTGTATCATTTGTATCATTTGATAAATTGCACAAACCGCAACAAGGTAAGACAATCCTTCTGTTTGTATTAGAATAGTAATTTTTTTTAATCAAATATGTATTTCTTACGAAAATCATCATGCATATATGTAACAGATCATATCGAATCTGCAGTCATAATTCATTAATAATGGAAAAAAAACTATACAAACACTAACAGTATCTTAGTGCACTCAAAGTGACTTCCCACTTCTCGTATTAGATACTCACCTCGTGCTACAAATTAAAGAAAATTTCTTCGAGGGAGGGATGCGGACTTATCCACACAACCACTTTTGCAGGAATAGGGGAATAGGCAAGCGATTGCACCATAACCAAATGGTGCATCGCAAAATAAAATTTGTCAATTTAAATTGGTCCTGTTGGGTGAATCGGCTGTTGGTAAATTATCGTTAGTTTCACGTTTTGTCAAAGTACAATTCCACGAGTACCAAGAGAGTACGATAGGTGTAGATTTTTTAACGCAAACGCTTCGCATAGATGATACGGCAGTTAAATTGGAAATATAGGCTACGGCCGGACAAGACAAGTATCACAGTTTTGCACTAATGTATTATAGAGGAGCGCAGGCCGCAACATATCTTTGCAAGGATTACCAGATCGACATTAGAACGACCTCCTGAACGATTACACAATGGCGATGTCGAAGCATTATTTTCTTTAATGGATTATGAAATTACTAGATCAATGTGGAATTATCCATTTCGAATAACGTACCGATTAATACTACGTGAAAAAGAACTGCACTTTCATATCAGTGTTTACAACCCTAGTAAGGACTTAACCTTTTCATTCAATTTACTCTTACATACCTACCTGAAGGTTCCCGATGTGCGCCGATGCCAAATAACAGGTTTACATGGTTGTACATTTATTGATAAAACTAGAGAAGGTGCTATCTACCAAGAAGGTCCTGAAGTTGTTACAATAGGCAAATAGACCAATAGAATATATCAACATACACCACAAGAACATATTATTACGAATGTTGTCTCCGGACGAAAGAGGAGGCTGCAAAAATACAATTTCACCAACACAGTCATTTGGAATCCTTGGATAGACCAAGCTCGAGAGATAGCAGATTTTGGAGACAATGAATATCCAAATATGTTAGGCGTTAAATCTGGACATGTTTCAACTCCAGTTATTCTGCTGCCTGGAATAGCCTTTGAAGCTAGCCAAATCCTACAGATTATTATCGAAGGTAACGTCGAGTGTCACCAACAAGACGATCTGTCGCTTGGTGCGACTATATGTCTCTTCCTTTTGGACCACGCTCACCATCTCTGCAATCGCATCAATGGTAGAACGTATTGCTCTAAAGCCGTACTGCCGAGGAGATAGGTCCCCAGCAGCACGAATCGTGTCAGTGAGTCTTCTCTTGATGAGTTTCTCTAGCACTTTCCCAGCCGTGTCTAGCATGCATAACGGGCGGTATGCAGACGGGGATCCGGGATTTCCCTTCCCCTTGCTGATCAACACAAGCCTCGGCACCTTCCATCGTATCGGGAAACCCCCGTCCCGGAGGTAAGCGTTGAATGTGCTGAGCAGCAAGTCAGGACAAGAGTCCTGACATCAAACGAGAACATAAATTTGATATATGGATCGGAAATTACCCGCCAGCAATATCGGCTAATGTGGTGTGTTAAAGCCGCTGACTCGCACACATGTCCATCGCTAGCATATGGCTTTCGAGCGAACGTCAGCTTTGGGTGGCGTCAGTTTGAGTCGAGGAATGTCACCCAAAGCTGACGGCAGTTGGAGTCGGTAAATCTTAAACGGGCCAGACGGCAGGACGGCCCGTGGTGTCTGGAGATAACCCTAAAAAGTCGTTGCAAGTTAAATTGCACAAACCGCAACAAGGTAAGACAATCCTTCTGTTTGTATTAGAATAGTAATTTTTTTTAATCAAATATGTATTTCTTACGAAAATCATCATGCATATATGTAACAGATCATATCGAATCTGCAGTCATAATTCATTAATAATGGAAAAAAAACTATACAAACACTAACAGTATCTTAGTGCACTCAAAGTGACTTCCCACTTCTCGTATTAGATACTCACCTCGTGCTACAAATTAAAGAAAATTTCTTCGAGGGAGGGATGCGGACCTATCCACACAACCACTTTTGCAGGAATAGGGGAATAGGCAAGAGATTGAACCATAACCAAATGGTGCATCGCAAAATAAAATTTGTCAATTTAAATTGGTCCTGTTGGGTGAATCGGCTGTTGGTAAATTATCGTTAGTTTCACGTTTTGTCAAAGTACAATTCCACGAGTACCAAGAGAGTACGATAGGTGTAGATTTTTTAACGCAAACGCTTCGCATAGATGATACGGCAGTTAAATTGGAAATATAGGCTACGGCCGGACAAGACAAGTATCACAGTTTTGCACTAATGTATTATAGAGGAGCGCAGGCCGCAACATATCTTTGCAAGGATTACCAGATCGACATTAGAACGACCTCCTGAACGATTACACAATGGCGATGTCGAAGCATTATTTTCTTTAATGGATTATGAAATTACTAGATCAATGTGGAATTATCCATTTCGAATAACGTACCGATTAATACTACGTGAAAAAGAACTGCACTTTCATATCAGTGTTTACAACCCTAGTAAGGACTTAACCTTTTCATTCAATTTACTCTTACATACCTACCTGAAGGTTCCCGATGTGCGCCGATGCCAAATAACAGGTTTACATGGTTGTACATTTATTGATAAAACTAGAGAAGGTGCTATCTACCAAGAAGGTCCTGAAGTTGTTACAATAGGCAAATAGACCAATAGAATATATCAACATACACCACAAGAACATATTATTACGAATGTTGTCTCCGGACGAAAGAGGAGGCTGCAAAAATACAATTTCACCAACACAGTCATTTGGAATCCTTGGATAGACCAAGCTCGAGAGATAGCAGATTTTGGAGACAATGAATATCCAAATATGTTAGGCGTTAAATCTGGACATGTTTCAACTCCAGTTATTCTGCTGCCTGGAATAGCCTTTGAAGCTAGCCAAATCCTACAGATTATTATCGAAGGTAACGTCAGTAGCAAATCAAAACGAAGTCGCTAACCATCGAGGAAAAGGGGCGTTCAACCGAGCTAAAAAGGATTGATTATAGATTTTGCAGTTTGTTGATTTCTACGGTTCAACTTGGTACTGCAAACTGTCCGTATTCTTAAATCGTATAACTCAGCGATCTTTAAACTGAGCTTGACTAGCTCATTGACTCGCTCCAAATTTGGTTGGTTCCGGATGGAAATCAACTATGACATTGTCAGCATACATAAATCGGAATATCTTTTTTTTAATAACTTTTGAATATACCTAAGTGGAAAGCTGATTAAATAAATGCATGTTATAATTTAATCCCTCTACACGTTTTGGTGCTGGAACTTAATTATCAAGAGTTGAAATAATAGTCTATTCATTATTTAGAAAGCAAATGGAAGCAATATTAATATTCCTTGAGAATACAATATGTGGTTAATAGATAGATAAATGATAAGTTAAAAAAAAGGCACAATCAATTCAATCCTCAGTCTGGAATGAAGTTAGACTTCAACCAAATAGATAAGTAATATTCAAAAGCAATGTCACAAAAGGTTAATTTTAAGTTGAATATTAACTACTTTTCATTCAGAGCTTTACTTAATACTATTGTAAAGTATAATTTGATAAAAATTCGAAGACTGGCGATGCATTCGTATATTTTTGTCAATTTCAAATCGTTTGGTGTAGAAGTCGGAAAGTTAGACTAAAAATTTCGATATATTATTCCAATAAATTCAAAAAAAAAGGATGTCAGTATAAACCTAACGTCCATTTTATTTTCTGAGGAGTAAATTTTAGGGAATAAAATTTACAAAAGTTACAATAAACAACTGTGAACCCGTCAATATTATAAAGCTCAAATGAGTCTAAACAATTTTGACACTTCTTGTGTTCGATGCAAAATATTCCAATTAGTAAAAATCATGCATTTTGTCGCGCAAACGATTAAAGAACAGTCATGTTTATAGATATTTATGTAAGTGATTTTAGAGATTATTCCAACATTAAAAACAAAAATTTATTCAACGTTCTTCCAAATCTTTTTTTAAGAGTATCGAGTGAAATGTAGTTTGACTTCACTTTTACCTTAATTTTGTGATGAAATTATACGCGCAACAATTCCTTAAACTTTATATAGTAGATACGTTACAATAAAACAAAAGTAAATCTTAACAAAAATGTGTGAATGTGAATAAGGTGAAAATTGCGTCATTAGGAAACTTAGTTTCAATGGAATACCAGTATCTAAAGAGGCACCCTTCGAGTTGAAATTGGCATTTTTATTAGGCCTCCAAGCATAATAAACTCCCACTGAAGTAACGTTTGCATTATATAAAAATCTTTCAGCCCGAACGAATTACATCCTCGTTCGGGGTGTAAAGTGATACGCTACTACGGTCGAGACCATCAACGTTTGGATTGGAGCATCCACCAAGCCTTTTGTACAGTGGTGAGGTGGCCGCACATATAATGGACTTAAATGGCCCTGTTACATTTGGGAGTCATTGTAAAACAAAAGACGTTAATCCTTGCCGAATGCCTCATACGTGCCGTCCTGAGGCTTGAACTGGAGATGCACGAAGTTGAGCTCTTGAATTCCGTTTGCATTGTCAAGTTTGTTTTGCATGCGTTGAGGGCAAAGCATTTTTCAATTGCCCAAGTTATGAGGCTGTTTCGTGCTGCGAACAGGCGCATCAAAAAGAAGACTCGAACAATCCTTCCAAATGGTTTTTTTTTGCATTTGAAATACCTTTATGAATTTTAAGACTTACTTGAATTTGAAAACATTCCAATTATTTTTACTTCTTATACCAAAATTAGAATTACGTTTTGACTTACGTGAATTTAGTGCATGCGAGACTGCGTTGGCACGACAATATAGAATAGTTGTTCATGGAGAAGAGACTTCGTTTAAGGCTTTCAGACCATTCAGACCTATTAAGTTACATGATCAAAAAATTTAGTTTGCTTCCGAAATGGCTATGTGAATAATTCAATTGTAAATGATTCAAGATAGAGGGTAGGGAGCTTTGTAGTCAAAAAGTTGTAATGATTTTCCGTCTAAACGAAGTCGAAACCGACCTCACATCGGTCCTAGACGTGAAGTCTGAGTCGTGCCAACGAATGGTACCAACCGGTCAACCAGTCCGTGCACAGTAATCCATTTTCGCGGTGGCTGCTTGTCGGCCAGCTAGATCGGAGAGGATTTCGGTCGCGGGTCTTGAAATGGATTACGCTCAATTACGTATTTCAGCCACCATTAAACGCCCGTTTCAAACGCGTCGAAAACACAAATATACGGAAAAGAAAGCTACTTTACTTTATTCCGTATTTCTTCATTATTCCAGTCAAGTACAAAAATCTAATTTCCATTTCGCGTTCCCGAATTTCACCGACGTGGTACCGAAAAATACACTACGTTAACTTGAACCCGACGAAAGCTGCGCTAAAGAAAAAGACAATTCCAACAAAGGTACCGCGTACCGCACGTGATGCGAAACCGACCTCAACGGATTTTTCCAAACCCTACCCCCTCCCCGGCATACTTACCCTGCACTCTCGCTGCCTCTGGAAAAGAAGGACCACTGGAAAGGAAAGTCTAAGTTGATTTAGCAATTCATGCTGTATTTCCTGTCTTCAAATTTCAAATACGAATTACGTGCGATTAGAATGTAACTTAATAATCTTAAAATATGGAAAAGACAACTTATGCCTTTGTGCATTTATGTATACTAAAAAAAACCTAATATTTTGGTTGGACAGTCTTAGTGAAAAATAGGCTCTGTATAGCTAGGTGTGTAGGAGTTTACCTTATTTTTCTAACGCAAAATTCACAAGTCATGCAACCGATAAAAAAACTGCATTAAGGGCCCTTAACAACATAGCCTAGCTCATCCTATCCCATACAAGAGTAAATCAGATATCATGTTACTCAGATAACATGGTAATATTAATGTATATTCCCTATGAATTTAAATACGTTTAGTGTACAATTCTCGTTGAATAATAACAATTGCCGTAACCAATTAATGAGTTAATTATTTCCTTAACTAAACAATCATACGGTAACATCAATATTAGTCTATGAAATCAAGACCTAAATTTCAAACTTAAAATAATCAATACTTATTTGCTTAACATATCATTCCTAGTTGGCATCTGCTTTTGTTCCTTTGTTTTGTCTCATTTTGTTTTTATTTGCTTTTTACATTGTTTCGTTTGTGTTTTTCTTTGTTTCTGCTTTAGCTTTGCTTCATTAAGGACATATTCGAAGTGGTTCCCAATTTTTAAAAATTCCCTTGCATTGTTTTTCTATCGTCAACGATTTATTTTTTTTTCGTCACCTTGATATTGTTGCTTAGATGTACGGAAGGATTTTTGTTTTTGCAATTTTCAAAGTTACATTTTATCTAGCAAAGAGCTTTCATAATTGGTTGTATAGGAATTTTAGTGCGCCAAAAATATTCAATTAATTCATAACAATAAAGGAGCTTGATAGTTGTTATTCTCATTTGGAGCAATTTACATGTTCTATTCAGTTACCCTCGCTGTTATTTACAATTGTCTGAAAAGGGCTGACAGCTCGTTCGAATCTTCAAAGTTTGGCAAATTCGCGTATTGTTCACAAGATTCTTCAGCTATATGATCTGCAAACGAAGGTAACTCCAAGAATTTCCAATTGCATCGAATGCACCCAAAAGTGAGTGTTCCGCTATTTGTGAGAAACTTCGCCGTACTTTCGATCGGCATTTTCTTGAGCCTCTTCAATTTCACCTTCGTTCCCTGGAGATATAGCTAAATTCAGATCTAATAGAGCTATTTCCTCCCTTGCACCGACTTTGTAGGTATCGACGAATATTTGTTCAACATCCATTCGACATTTACATTTCGGTACCGTCAACTTATTCGCTATTTCACTCAAATAATAAAAGTTTTTTTTTTTTGAAAGAAAACTAAAATTTTACTAAAATACGAGAAGTACTGCAATCTCCGTTTCTTCTTTGACAACCACCCGCCATGTGGCCGTCAATTCGACTTTGACATCCCACGACAAAACTGACGTGGGATGGGAAGCCGTCGCGACAACGCGATATGGAAAGCCACATGGCAGCAAGGTGTAATGGTAGTGGTTGCCAGTGTCGTGGAATGATTCATTACAAAGTGTGCAAAATAGTAAAACGTTCTCATACTTCTCTATTTATACTTACCAGTGAACTTTGTTTTTTTGGAAGACAGTTTGCAATTCGTCGAAAAAGAAAGAAAAATAATAACAAGAGAATCTTGTATTTTGTGATATTTTAATATCAAGCTTTGTTTGAAAACACATTAAGTAATAGTTTCACATCGTATGAACGGAATGAATAAAATGAATCTATAAACTTTAAAACCTCGGTCTTTTCATTCCGTCATACCTGACCAGCTATAGGATCCGCAACCATGGGAGGCTTTTCGTCTAATATGAGCTAGCCATCGGGCCTGCTCCACTGTTTTATCGCTTAGCAGGGGCTCTTGCTGGGTAGAGTGGCCTATTGCTCGCGTGCCCTTTTATGATATAGGGTTATGTGATTTCATTGCATAACTCTATAGCATAAATTGGTTACGTTTGTGCTTCTCATTCGAGGGTAAGAGTCATACGAAGTGCTTTTGTATGAGTTTTTATCTCAAATGGGAAACACATGGCCACATCTACGTTTGGATCTTGATCCGGTCGGGAGGGTGCGAGGGGGCACCACATCCATCTGGATGCCCCACTCTTATTTGTGAGCCATAACGATCGTCGTTAATGACGAGGTCTCCACCAGTCCGTCCGTTTTTGCTAGTCCCAACTTGTTCTCTGAACAAGCAATTTCAACCCTTAGTAGGTTACCTCGGCCTCGACACCAGTCGATCAGCATTCGATCCCTTTAATTCGTGAATGCGAGATTTTTTTGTAGTGGGTCCTTGTGTTCGGGGGAAAGAACACGCCCCACGACACCGCAACGCTAGCCTACCAGCGCATTCACGCGTCCCCAGACAAGGCCAATCTCGGCGGATCTTAACATCCTCTTCCGCCGAGGCAGCAGACCATCGCTGCAGTCCTTTACGGACATTTTCATACCCATTTCACTACAGCGTCCCAGTCATATATCACATATATAGATAGGCCACCGATAAGAAGATAAAATATCCTCAGAATCTGAGTTCACGAGACCAACAATTCCAATGGAGATACTCATTTGCTAGATTCGTTGAGGCTGGTCGAGCTGAGACAGAGCAATCTAGGTATTGGTGGCTGAATGACAATGTCGAAATTATTCGTGTTTATTTTCAGTTTTTGGGTTGTTACTAAGTTTCTGAGTTTCAGCTCATTATTGCTACATTTAGTGTTATTGTTTATCTGAGTTAAAAAATAGGGATACGTTAGGTACATGTTATGTTTATTATATTAGGTTTAGAGATAAGGTTAAACGCTTAGATTGGGAATATTGTTATAGAATTTTTAGTATGAGATAAAGTTTTTGATTGAATTTTATTAGAATTAGTTATAACATATTAGGTGTAGGATAAAAGTTCACTGTTGTGTTATAATTATAAATAATTTTGGAATAGGGGTGGTTGATTTTTTCTCCTTTTTCCAATTGAATCATAAAATATGTACTAATCTTAATTAATTTGAATTTGCTATCGTTTTTTTTTATCAAATGTGTTTAACTGATAATGTATAAATTAAGAGAGCCATTTGGGCCATTAAGTTTTCGTATTATTATTGTTTGGAATCGGCATGTCCGAAAGGAATGCAATCAATGTTCATGACATCACAGTGGGAACTGTCAGAAGCTGTTCAATTGATCTAAAAGAACAGGTCAATACGTAAAAAATGCGGGAGCGCATTGTGACGTCGTGGATCCGCTTTCGGGCCTGATTAAACCCATCTTATTTTGTATGATTGAATTGAGTATCAAACGTTTATCCCGTTGGGTTTCTTATCCTGATTCTTTAATTCGAGAATTATTTAATCAGAATATTAATATGGAAATACAAATGGATATATTTCTTATATTAAATTTTTGTGCACTGACAAATTGTCTTCTGCTTATGCCCTCAGTACCTGATACTCATAAGCCATTATTTTTCTCTATAGGAGACGACTATTTCGGTTAAGAATACCTATACACACATACAACATAATCAAACGTTATTTTCAATTGCAATGGTGAATTTCTCTATCAATTTATTTTTTTTTTTTGGATTATCGCTATATTAAGCTTAAAAGTTTTATGTCATGTTAGATACTGAATTTTTACCTCATTTCATTAATACTTATAAAGCCATTGAGCGATGGCGTACTCTAAACATTTCATTACGTTGTTTAGTTACTCGACAATTAGCTTCGCTGTCAGTATATTTCACTCTTTTGTTGTATATTCATGCATGTTTAAATCCTCAATAAATTTATATACACGTGTGAGGGAGCATTAGTATGTATGAAGCGTGATGAAAAATAAATATTATCACTTTCAAGCTCGTCAACTTTATAGTTTTATTGATGCATTGTATTGTATTTACCAACGCCTGAGAGGAGGGCTTAGATATTATGAATGAATGGTTTTAATCGAACGAGGTATCACTATCATAAGGTTATATAACAATAAAGAATTCACAGGTAGTTAAACTTTTCAACAATTTTCCTTATGTATGTTTTTGCTGCTCCAGTTGACGTCACATCCTATTCGAAACACATTGAACTGAAACTAATTTGTATGGTTGATATTTTGGTCTAATTTCTATGATGTGGCAATGACACCGACTATTGTAATGAAAATCATAAACCAGCACCAGCTGATAAGATTTGTCTGACGTTACGTTTATGAATTTTACAATTGGCCAATAAGAACAGGTAAACGTGTTCAATCGTATTCTTTTCGCACCGACGAAGCTAATCAGCTTTGAGAAGCACATTCTGTGGTAGCGCTGCATTTCTTTCAGTAGAGTTTTGTCAGTTATCTGTGATAAAAGTTTTGGTTGCCGCCAGTCAACGAAATTTATCTTCCAAACATGAGTAATAATTATATCCGCTTAATTTTTCTGTGCACTTCTATTTTGTTTGTATCAGCACAGTACATCGACCCTTGGGAAGTACGATGTCACGGTAAAGATTAATACAATTAAATGAAATTTCAATTCTTTCTGAATGAAACAATTATTTTATAGTGTGCAAAGCGACAGTTCATGAAATGGAAGATGAAATTGCTAAAGTAGACCCGAAAAAAACTGCCAGTGTTGGTGGGTTCCGACTTGATGAGCACGGCAATGCTGTTTCAAAACGGGTCAAACTGGCCAAATCGGAGATGTACCTGACTGAATTAATGGAGAATATTTGTAAGTGATTATACATATTTTTAAATAGGATGTCTAAAATGCCAGCGTCAGTAGCAGAGCTTTCGTATGTTAAATTTTTTTTTCAATTGAAATTTCTAGAAACATTCTGGTGCCACATACTCAAAGTTGTCTAATTAATAGATGCCGACAAATATCTTTCGAGATTAAGTGTCGAATTATATGGCGGTGAATATTACTTTTATCACTTACATACTAACCGTTCAGTTTCAATTGATTCTTGATTAGGCATGGTAGATTCAGTCATACATAGAAACCAGCTCCATGCAATTTAATTATTACTTGATAAAAGCGTTCTGAACAAGATAGAGTAGGAAGTCTGCCCCAGACTTTTCGGGAGAAAATCACAGGCACTTATGTTGTGATACACAGTGCACATATCTATGCCCGCTTATATTTAAAATACCTTTTTTTAATTACGTGGTTGACGAAAAAATGATCCAGTCAAAGAAATGGCCTGGGTTAAGTAAAAGGCACTGGCCAGCGGTTTGATATTTTGTTCCGACGACTGCGGGACTGGTTCATATACTGAGCCCAAACACGGGCGTAAAGAAAACTTGTAAGTAGTAAGGGTGAGGGTCGGCTGATGTTAGTATAATAGTTAGAGGACTAGGCAAAGGAAGGACCGTAACCCTCGATGTATCTAAAATACAGATGACGTCAAGTGTCGAGGCTATTTTTACCTAGCCCAGTAATTGCCAGAAGCACCTTGCGGAACCAGCCATTATTTTACTGTACTTTGGCTCCTGATTTTTCAATACTAAAGTAGCTTTAGGTTCATGGAGGATGCTTAGGGGTCTCCAGGCACGAACCCGGGCATAACACATGATGATAGTGAAGCACCTTTCCTTCTTCCCGAATCTTGGATCTAAAAGCGGGGCTTATTGCATTAAGTTTCACCGTGTCTATTAAGACAGATACAGCTTAAGCGCCAGTATGGATGAACATATCTGAAGAAAGTATTTTCCCTTCCTTTGCCTTTTTATTTGTTGAAACTAGGGAATGAAACGTAGTTTCACAGAATTTTCCATTTATATCTGTGCTGTGCTAATAATTGCCGTACCTCTTATGTGCTGGTTTTCAAGCTTTTCCAGTACGATTAGCGAAAATGCGGTACTGAAGAGTTGTTTATCTTTGTGCTGGCAGCAAATTCAAGATATATGTGACTAGAAAATGTAGTTTATTTCAAAGCCCAGTCTTGCAATTTCTGATGATGATGAGGTATCAATATTGGGTCTGACTGGTGGTAGTGCTCCTGCTCCATCGGTGTCGCTGAGCGTACCCATTGGGTTCGACGGGAGGCGGATGTTGGTCTGCTGCGATGTGTGTTTGCTCTAGGGGCTGACGACAGAGAGGGCATGTCGACGAAGTCTGTCGCAGCTGGCCCAAACAACTGGTGTAATCGATGACCACACGGCGAAGTCTGGCTAGACGACTCGTCCAAGTCCCATAACAGATGGAGCACAGGAGTGGGTCCGGCATCCGACCTCAGCTTTCTTCTCTCCGGAGTCCGTTTGGTGGGCATTTTGCTAAAGATTATATATTACGCTAGTATTAATTTGTAACGTGGCCGTCAGTGGCGAACTATACACACTCACAAAAAGATATAAAGATAAATAAATATTGGATTTAACCATATAATAATTTTTTTTTATAAATGCGAAAACGAATCAATATCAAATTCGGTCTTTCCATTCCCTTTTCCCCTTCGCAGACAGGGACACCAATGGTGAGCTCTTCTCTCACGTTACATGTACTACTCTCTTGAGGCGCCGTAAATATCAGAGTTCGGAAATGTTCTCTGGTCTGCTTGTTTTAACCAGGTACGGTTTGTCAGCCCAGGGTTGATTCTAACCCGCAAGCAGCGTGTGTCTTATCATGGATAGTCACGGACTAGCTAAGCAACCAATCACGTGAAATCAAGATCCATGCACTGGAAAACACTAAGGCACCGCTTGGGTTGGGATACAGATCAGAATCCGCCGCAAAAATGATGTTAAGTAACAACTTTCGAATACACGCAAGGACTCTATCATTTGGCCTTGCTAGTCATACAATGGTGATAAACCACGAAAGAATAAATCAAAAGCAGATGCAAACGATATTGACGTCCGAGGGCAACCCACGTCCGGAAGTTTTTAATGAAGCTAGGGCACGATTAGTGCAATATCCCTCAGTAGTTACCTACCCGCCAAAATTTTGGACACCTAGTAGGGTAACCTAGAGACGATGGTCTGTCTCATGCTCTCGACTGTTGATATAGCCGGGCTTTCCGGGCCCCACGTTGGGCGCCATTTTGTAGTGATAGGAGTGGATATAACTGTCCGTGAAGGATTGCAGCGATGATCTGCTGCTTCGGCGAGTGAGGATGGTGGTGTTCGCCGAGATTTTGTAATGATTTTAACTCGCATCGATTTCCCGAAGGAAATCGGAACCGACCTCTCATCGGTTCTAGACGTGAAGTCTGAGTCGTGCCAACGAATGGTATCCAATTGGTCAACCAGTCCGTGCACTCGTAATCCATTTCGCGGTGGTTGCTTGTCGGCCAGCTAGTTCGGAGTGGATTTCGGTCGCAGGTGTTTTAAATGGATTACGCTCGTTTTAAACGCGTGGATTACGCCCGTTTTAAACGCGTCTAAATTGCAACCATACAGAAAAGAAACCTATCTCTACTTTATTCCGTATTTACCTTCCATTCAGTCAAACAACACAAAAAAACGATCGAATTCCGCGCTCCCGAAATTTCTTACTCTTTTTCCCGACGCGATACTGAAAAATATTCTACTATAACTCGAACTGCGAAATAACCTACTCTAATAAAAACACCGCAAGACAAACTATGGTACCGCATACCGAACGCGACGCGAAACCGGCCATTCGCGGATTACACTAACCCTGCCCGTTCGCCGAAGAGCTGAAAGAGAAGGATTAGCTGGAAAGGAAAGACGTGATTAGCCTAGCAATTCATTTTATTCATTTTTATGCTCTATCTTATGAATCAGTACAACTAACAATAATAATTACAACACAGATTTTAAAAATATTTGATGCCTTTTCACTAAAGAATAAAATAAAGCCTTGATAGAAAAACGGAAATAATAATTAGAATTGTAAGGCAATTAAAGTCAATAATCCTTATATTGAACGGGGAAGAAAAGAAACATTTCTTTATTTATACTTCATTTGTTTTTGTTGTCTTAATGCGTAATAAATAATTGTATTATAATTATATAAATTTTATTTATGCAGATTTCTATTTTTCTGTTTATCTCTTTATTTAATTTTACGCAAAAACTACACTAATCTTTTTATATATTTACTCTCAAGTACCATCTTTTTTTTATTTCTCTTAAAGTGGTTCAAGTGGTTACTTTTTCATGCTTTATTCTTTTTCTTCTGTTCTTTTCGTATGACAACTTTATGGCTTTGATTTCATTTATTTCTCTAACTTTTTTACGCAGCCACTTAAGTGCTAGTGTTTATGTAAATAGTTTTATTTGTATGAATAAAATATAGTGTTTGCCACCTTTGTTTTCTCTGCGTTTCTTTACCAATCATAAGATATACAAAAATTATAGATGCATTAAATATTCCGCACACGGAATGTAAATAATAGTCATAAAATGATATAAACGACAACCTACATTAAGGTCAAATGCTTACGATAATTATTTGAAGAATCCTAAAATGTTAAAGTATCTATAGTCTATATATGCATTGCCTGCTTTCTCTTTCTTTTTACAAAATTAAAAAATGTGTATAAACATTATCTAGCCATCGGAAGATGTGATCACCTAAAATCAATAACCTACTGAGTTGAATGTGAAAGGGGCTAATTAAACTAAAATGAAGCTAATTTTGCTATCAAATTCAATGAAGATGAGGCTCGATCTCACTGGAAAGAGCTAACCAAATTTCAAAATATTCAATTTAAGCTTGTTTTGCGACCAGCGATGACTTATGTCTATAGGTGAGTTGTTGAAACTTACAGGATTGAAATAGAAAGAATAATACAAAAGCATATGACAGTCACCCAATGCCGGTTGATGCAATGGATCTTGAATAGCGTTCTCATCTCATAATGCGGAATATGTTAACAAAACACTGCCTTCACGGCGAAAGCAGTTAAGATTGTAATTAATCAAAAGCAAGAGATTCCGACCTTGATTCCAGTGGAATAATTGAAATATATAAGTTGCAGATCAAAGCACTCGATACCAAAATTACACAATTCAGGCAAACATTAATACAAAAGAACATACTTGTGCTTGATTTTCTTCAGTCGCCGAATAATTCAGGAGTAGGCTTGATAGTAAACATATAAATTTTCAAAATGATATTACCTCTGGAAATCGTCTAACTTGTAATGAAAAACTTGAAACATTTTTCTGAATCAGCTAAAATTCATATCAAATCATTGCTAAAATAAAGTAGAATGCAATGTTTAACTTTATAAAAGAGCAAGTAGAATGTAAGCAGTCAGTCAAAATGCTGAATTTTCGAAAACTCATCAGGTCCAAATTTTTTTCAATCAGCGATTCCCTTGTTACCGCACTGCGCGTAGAATTTCAATCCCGATTTTTATATCATTTCCAAACAGAATCTCACAAACATAAATCAGTCATACATCCATCATTTATAGATATATGTATACAAATACATAAATGGTGTATGTAAAGATATAAATATATTTATATAACTAGAAAGTATGGAAGTTGCATTGGCGTAGCAGCCTTTGACCCAGATTATTTATAATGATCGGCTCTCCTAATATCAATGGTAACAATGCTTTGTTCGATGCCTTCGCAAAATTAATTGTTTATGAAGCAAATAAATTGTTGACTACCGTTTCTAATGTATGTATGAAGTTAATTCTTTCTAATTATGTGTTTTTTTCATTCATTGCTACAATTCATGACAGTTTCTCAACACTAGATACTACATATTTTCCATTTAAAATATTTACCTACTCTTGAGAAACTTTTGATATGTCATTATTCTACGACAAAAACAAGGTCGCACTATATAAAAGAGCTACTATATATCAAGGCTTTGGTTAGCATGTTCCTTAATTACTAAACTGGTCAACATTTTTGTCTCTTTGTTTTTCTCAAACCGATTTAATTACTAACTGTATATTTTCATAAAATCTTTACGTTTATTTGTTGATATTTCAGTCTCCCTACGCTCAAACGTGGAAATTTTAGTTCATTATCCAATTTATCGTCGAAATTCGTTTCAAATCGCATCTAAGAATTCAATTCTCCGGAAATGGCATAGAAAGTTTCAAAGTAGTGGATATACATTCGAAAACTTTCTTTCAAGGTCCTTTGATGAAAATAGAACAGAGTACTAATCCCCTTCCGTATTATGTTACACAAGGTTCCACTACAAAAAAAAAAATGTCGCATTCACGAATTAAGAGATAAAATGCGGATCGACAGTTGTCGAGGCCGAGGTAACCTATTAAGGATGGAAATCGCCTAAGCAAACAACAAACTGGGCCTGGCGAAAATAGATTAGACTTGGGAGTATTTCGTCTTTACTGACGATACTTATGGTCCCCAGATAAGAGTGGGGCATCCAGGTGGAAGCGGTGCCCCCTCGCACTCCCCATCCGGATCAAGATCCATTGTAGACATGGCCAGATGTTTTTCATTTGAATGAAAAACTCATGCAAACATAGCTCGCATGAAATTTTCCCTCAAATGGAAACCATCAACGTTGCAAATTTACGTTATAGTCTCGTAATACTATACCATGCCATAAATGAGCACACTAGCGGAAGGCCATTCTACCCTGCAAGAGCACCTGTAACGTCATAATAAGGGGTGAGCTCACCCGATGGCTAGTTCATGAGTGGAGGGGCCAGCCAACGTGGCGGGTCCCATAGCCGGTCAGGTTTTAAAATAAAAGACCGAGTTCTTTATAAATTTTATCTTTTCATTTTATTTTTTTACACATGAAAATAAGCCCAGTATAAAAAAAACATAAATTATAAATAAATTAATTAATACTTTTAAAGTATTTGGCAGGGGAGGTGTTTAGTGGGAAGTCCAGTCGCCTTCTTGCGAACATGGGAGTCTCACACTCTGTGCGTAAATGGCATTCACCTCCCAAACACACAAAAAAAAGTATTTGGCATGTGAAGTAAATCCAGTTAACCGATATGTGAAGCTCTATTAAACCTAACCCAGACTTTAACAATTACAACATGTCAATAAGGCATTAAATTTAAATCAACAAAATAGAAATAACGAAAAAGTAAATGAAATGACGAAATGTCAGAACAGAAATTTTTGTTTGGTAAGAAATTTCAAGTTTAATTCACAATAAAATGACATTTAGGCAAGTAAAAGGATACTTACCCAACCTCCTCGACGAGCACTCGCAGTTGGGGCGGGTAAAGCCGGTATCTTATACAATTATCTGAAGTTAAACATTTTAAATTGTATATCATGTAAATTTCAGCGACTTTACTTTATCCAAAATCACACTAAGCATGTAAACCAACGCAATGGTGACTTTTTATAAATAAAAGGAATGAACGCAATCAGAATACCGAGAAATATTTGTAGTAATCTAGGAGTCACACAAGCAAACTGCTCGAAAACCTTCCTATCTCCTATTCGAAATTTTAATGGCAGATTTAGAAGAATATTGTCGCGTGTTATTAGTTCGCGGCCTATAATTTTAACGTTCCGGGAAAGTGAAAACGCAATGTCTTTTAATTTAAGGTAAAAGAGTTTATTTAATTCAACAAAATGCACAATAATCAGTTTAACACTTTCACTAATTTTAATTTTCACTATTAAAAAAATCTAACACTTGTCCATAAATTTCTTATCGCAATTGTCTTCTAAATCACTTCACTATTACGAAACACACTTCCCACACACTTTCGCAGTTCTTATCGCGGTCGAATGAATGATCCCCCCATTCATTCAGCTCGCCTTTATATAGGGTCTCTACCTATTCACCCATTTCTCGTTTATTGGCGAATGTTCTACCGAGAGGTAGCTGGTAGATTCGAGAAAATTTAATGAATGGAGTGACGTCACTTGCAGATGTTGATCATGCTTGTTGGGTTCTCGTAGCTTCGAGTGAATTCGTGTTCTTCATTGTTGTGAAAACAATTGCGACAGTAGCTCGCAAAATTATTTGTACATGTAACACTGCCCCCACCTCAGTTCTTTTCGCCCCGAAAAGATGTGTCGCCAGTTGTAGTCAATTCTCCCTGGGTGTAATATGGGGCAAGACGGTCCAGATGCACGATTTTCATTTTAGCTCTCGGCTTACGATGTTCCTGTATTCGGTATACGACGTCGTTGATTCGCTTTGTAACTCGGTATGGTCCCTCCCAATTATGTTGCAACTTTGGAGACCTACCCTTTCGCCGTTGCGGGTTATAAAGCCACACCAAGTCATCTTGCTGGAAGCCAGTAGAATTAGCCTTTAGATCATACCTGGTCTTCATGCGGTCAGTAGCCGATTCGAGGTGTTTTCGCACTGTCCGATGTATCTGGTTCAACCGTTGTCTTAGATCACTTGCGTACTCCGAGACCGTTTGGGGTTTCTCAGGGGGTGTTCCGAACTTTATATCGGCTGGCAAACGAATAGTCTTTCCAAAAATGACTTTGGCTGGGGCTTGGCCCGTCGACGCATGTTCAGCGGCTCTATATGCCATTAAAAATAGTGGGATATGTCGGTCCCAGTCCCTTTGGTTCTCGTCAACCATCTTGGCAAGGTGTTTATTGAGCGTGCCGTTGAAACGTTCGACCATTCCATCGGATTGGGGATGCAGCGGTGTTGTCCTCGTTTTCCGTATTCCCAGCTGCTCGCACATTTCGCTAAAAACTAGTGACTCAAAGTTTCGGCCTTGATCCGAATGTAGTTCACAAGGCACGCCGTACCTGCTGACCCAATTTAACACTAGCTGTTCGGCTACCGTAGTTGCTTCCTGGTTGGGAATGGGGTAGACCTCGGGCCACTTGCTGAAATAATCAGCTACAACCAGCGTGTATCGATTTCCCCATTCAGATTCAGGAAAGGGTCCAGCGATGTCAACAGCAATCCTTTCGAATGGCACGCCTACGTTATAGGTTTGCATTTGTCCTCTCAGTCGTCGTTTTGGGCCTTTGACGGAAGCGCAAATGGTGCATCTGCGACACCAGTCCTCTACGTCTTCTCGAGCGTGGAGCCAGTAGAATCTTTCCCGCAATTTCGCTAAGGTTTTGTTAACACCAAGATGGCCTCCCGAGGATCCTTCATGCATTTCCTTTACCACATCGTGGATTCGGCTTTTGGGTAGTATAGTTTGCATCCTATAGGAGCTGCCATCCGCCGTTTCCCATTTCCGCTTGAGTACACCACCCTCCACCTGAAGGGAGTTCCATTGTGCCCAATAGCTTTTCAGGGTTGCGCCATGCGTTGAAACGTCCTTCCACTCAGGTCGCCCAGTCGTCTCCTTCCATACGAGCAATGGTCCGATGTCTTCATCGGCTAGCTGGGCATTTCGAATCTCCTCCGATGACCAACCTTCATCGAATTCGGCCGTTATCAGTCGCAGATCAACGGGCGGTTCCTTTTCCTCAATCCGTCGGCAATGCTTGCAGTTAGCTGGACATGGGCGACGAGATAGGGCGTCAGCATTTCCATGAACTCCGCCCTTTCGATGAACAATTTCGTAGTCGTATGACTGCAATCTTTCGATCCATCTCGCAACTTGTCCCTCGGGGTTTTTGAAGTTAAGTAGCCATCTCAATGATGCATGGTCCGTTCGAAGAACAAATTTCTGGCCATATAGGTACTTGTGGAACTGCTTGGTGGCCTCTATTATAGCCAATAGCTCCTTCCTGGTCACACAGTAGTTCCTCTCACTTTTTGAAAGAACTCGACTGTAATACGAGAGGACTCTTTCTTCGCCATTGATCTGCTGGGAGAGTACAGCTCCAATACCGCCGTTGCTTGCATCGGTGTCAACCACAAACATTTTTCCGGGTTTCGGATACGCCAGTACGGGTGATTCACATAGCTTTTCCTTCAGGGTCTCAAAGGCTGTCTGGCATTGTTCATTCCAGACATACGGACGATTTTTCTCGGTTAGCTGATGAAGACACTTAGCTATTTTGGCAAAGTCTTTGACGAATCTTCGATAGTAGGTTGCCAGGCCCAGGAAACTTCGTAGTTGGCGCTTGTTGTTTGGTGTTGGCCAGCTTTTCACGGCTTCAATTTTCTCAGGGTCTGTTTTGACCCCTTCTGCTGATACGACGTGTCCCAGGTATTTTACTTCATCTGCAAAAAGAGTACACTTCTCGGGACTAAGTTTCAAATTTGCCAGTCGTAATCGGGAGAAAACCTCTTCTAAGTTCCGCACATGCTCTTCGAACGTTCTACCGATGACGATGATGTCATCTAGGTATACCAAGCAGGTTTTCCAGGTTAGACCACGTAGCACATATTCCATCAAGCGTTCGAAAGTGGCTGGGGCATTGCAAAGCCCAAACGGCATCACAACAAATTGCCACAATCCGGTCCCAACTGAAAATGCGGTCTTCTCTCGGTCCTTCTTGTCAATTTCTACCTGCCAGTAGCCACTCTTGAGATCGAGTGTAGAAAACCATTTTGCGTCGGCTAAAGTGTCCATGATGTCATCGATGCGTGGGAGTGGGTAACTATCTTTCTTAGTGACGTCGTTAAGCTGCCTATAGTCGACACAAAAGCGAGTGCTACCATCCTTTTTCTTGACTAGAACTACAGGCGCGGCCCATGGACTGACAGAAGGTTCAATAACGCCTTGTTTTTCCATGTCCGAGATCAGCGCGCTCACTTCTCCTTGTTTGGCTATAGGGAGACGTCTCGGTGCTTGTCGAATCGGCTTGGCTCCCTGTGTATCTATGACGTGAGTTACCATACTCGTTCGGCCTTGGTCATCCGGGCTTGTTGAGAAGATGTCACTGTACTTGGTGACCAGATGAGAGGCTCGTTTGAATAGCTGCACTGGCAATTTGACCTGCTTCAATATTGCAGACGTGGATTCCCGGGCTTTGTCTGTGTCTTGCCTCCTTTTCCAATGATGGTCGTGAGTAGCTTCCAAAGAGGTGATGGTGGAAACAGGCTGGCAGCTGCCGATGACTTCTCCCGCTTTGATGCTCGTAGTTGAGTCTGCGGTGTTAAGGACTCTTACCGGCACATATCCGTTCCTTAAAGATCTTACAAGGCATCGTCCTACAATCAAACTGCGTAATGCAGACGTCGTCGTTGGCTCTACCAGATAAGATCGGTGGTCTCCAGAATCACCATCAAGCTTGGCCCATACAATGCTTTCGGAAGAATTCGGTACATCAGTGTCAGTACATACCACTACATTCATCTTGGGAATTCGGACGCTAGGATCCTCCATCAGTACTTCTACATTCTGCCATTTCAATACACGTTTGCCCAAATCCAACGTGATTCCATGTGGTCGCAGAAAATCCATTCCGAGAATGCAGTCATCCATAATGTTCGCGACCAGAAAATTATGTCGGAACACAAGGTCTCCCAACTGTATCTGGAGGTTGACCTCTCCATGAACAGGTGCAGTTTCTCCCGTAGCTGTCCGTAGTGAGAAAATTCTGCCCTTGTGAAGTTGTTGCTGTCTAACTAGGTCTGGTCGGATAATCGATCGGGTTGCACCAGTGTCGATTGTTATGGTGCAGTGTTCTCCGTCAGCTTGACCCGGAAGGCATAAGTCCGCTTCTCCACGATGTAGTCTTGACACGGTGATGGTGGTGCTGGGGACGTCGATCCTCCTAGCCAACCTCTGCCCCACGAAGTTGGCTCTTACATGTTTCCCGACCCCTCTGTTTGAAGGGCTTCCATTCTGGGCTCCTGACTCGGTCTGGATCTCCTTCTAGCTGCACACCCTGGACAATAGCTCGGTTTTCTTCGCTTCTTGCAGTCTCTTTGCAGGTGCCCCTTCTCTCCGCAATTCCAGCATCTAGGCGCACCATTTACATGCGGGTCTCGCTCAATTTCCACGCGCTCACACCTGCACTCGTCTGTCACTACCTCACGAACCCGGGCAGTGGTACGAGTCACATTTTTCGCTGCTTCAAAGTTCAGACTATAAGCCAGTGCGTCCTTAACCGTTTGCTTTTGAGTTAACCGCACGGCTTGTTGCAATTCCGGGTCCTTTAGTGCGCTGATGAATGCTTCTGTCGCTGCATCATCTCGATGTTCTGGGTCGTAGGCTGGATAAGCCAAAAGTGCCAGTCGCTCAATGTCTTGGGCTAGCTGCTGTAGGGTTTCACCAGACTTCTGCATTCGATGCCTTAGCTGTGACCGATAAATCTGCTTCAGATGATCGTCTCCATAACGCATGTCGAGCGCATTCATTATAGCATTCGGGTTTGAGTGCAATTCAACGGGGATCGTCTGCAAAAGCTCGGCAGCTGGGCCTCTTAGAGCCAGAATTAACGCAGTTGCTCGTTCCTGCTCATTCCAGTGATTTATGCGAGCGGCTGCTTCGAACTGGGTTTTGTAAATAGTCCAGACCGTTTGCCCATCGAATATTGGTGCTTGCACATTTCTAGATGAGCTTTGCGCTGCGGTTATAATTGGGGCTGGTGAGGCGGTTATTACTGCCTTCGCTGCTTCCAAGTCCTTTTTCACTTTTTCCATCTCATGGTTTACCTGGCTGATCTCAAGGTTGATTCTCTCCTCGACCTGGTATACCTTCTCCTCGACGCATTTAATTTGGCTGTTGAGACTACTGAGCTCCGCTTTTATTTCGGTTGACTGTTTTTCCAGCTTCTGAGCGATGTCTGCCTTGATTTCGATCGCTTGTTGATCCAGCTTCACTGATTGTTCATTAAGCTTCGCTGATTGTTCATTAAGCTTCGCTGATTGTTCATCTAGCTTCGTGGTTAAATTGGACGACTGTTCATTGAGCTTCGCAGTTAAATTGGATGACTGTTGTCGCTGCTCCTGCTGCATCAGCATTAACATTTGCATCAGCGCGTTTTCTGGCTCCTTTGATTTTGGCGTGTCTACTTCTCCACCTTCTGCGCCTTTTTCCGCATCTGAGAGCTCACCCGAATCCAGATTCACGCCTTCCGATTCGATCGCGTCACGCAAGCGTGCAATCAGTATGGCCTTTGTACCTTGTGTGGCCAGATTCCGCTGTTCCAACTCCTCCTTGAGCTCCGATATGGTCAATTCATTAATTTTTAAGTTTAAGCTTCGTGGCATTTTTAATGTTTCTTTAAATTTTACTATTGTGCACTATAAAAATGTTCAAATTTTCACTTTCAAAATTTTTCTTTCGCACTTCTTGACACCACTGTCGCATGTTATTAGTTCGCGGCCTATAATTTTAACGTTCCGGGAAAGTGAAAACGCAATGTCTTTTAATTTAAGGTAAAAGAGTTTATTTAATTCAACAAAATGCACAATAATCAGTTTAACACTTTCACTAATTTTAATTTTCACTATTAAAAAAATCTAACACTTGTCCATAAATTTCTTATCGCAATTGTCTTCTAAATCACTTCACTATTACGAAACACACTTCCCACACACTTTCGCAGTTCTTATCGCGGTCGAATGAATGATCCCCCCATTCATTCAGCTCGCCTTTATATAGGGTCTCTACCTATTCACCCATTTCTCGTTTATTGGCGAATGTTCTACCGAGAGGTAGCTGGTAGATTCGAGAAAATTTAATGAATGGAGTGACGTCACTTGCAGATGTTGATCATGCTTGTTGGGTTCTCGTAGCTTCGAGTGAATTCGTGTTCTTCATTGTTGTGAAAACAATTGCGACAGTAGCTCGCAAAATTATTTGTACATGTAACAATATTTAATTATTTAACATTCATAATCGTAATTTGTAAAATAGTTTTCTTTCTTGTTATCATTAAAAATGTAATTTTACATCAATTTTCCTTTATTTTTACTATTTCAAAACCTCTTCATTTTTCTTTACTTCGGTTAAATTTAGTTTTTAAAAATTTCAAATCTGCCACATAAAATTTAGAGTATGGGAACGCTGATCTAGTACACCCCAACGTTGTATTAGATTGGCGAATGCAATCGAATTTAGCTGATGCGATTTACTGTGTACGCGATAATGAAAAAGAGAGACCAATTTGGGACGGATCGGGGAGTCTGTTATGCACCTTCACGGCGGTCACGTCGCGACGCGAAAAGAAAAACAAGTTGACGGTAGATCTTGTTTCGACTTATCATATCGTAGGGTGTTGAAAGTGAATGTAAACTTTTCATTGTTTAATTTTCTATTTTGTCCGAGATTATTTTTCTATTTCACTACCCCATTCTACAACCTCATCGGTTTTAATATCGAAATTTATCAAATACGCATAAATGATTGCCAATTCGAATGCATATGTTATGAAATCGGAAAGTTGACGCGGGTGGAAATAGGACGAGAGCGGTGGTGTTCATTGTCGTTGCCCAGAAAAAGTGCTCGGGAATTTTTCATTTGAATGTAATAAATGGAAGGAGATGTGGGAATTGATTTGATTACTGCTTGTAGTGTTCAGGAGCCCCTTGTCTTCTGTTTCGGGTAACGGATCTTGATTCCCCATCCGTGAAATCAATTTGAGTGGACGTCGTGTATAGATCCGTTTGCTAGAAAGAAAAGATTCTTCACTTCACATTTAGCATTTCGTGTTCAAATGAGATTTCGATGCAATTGCGTGAGTGACGAGGACGACGGAAATTAGTCAAGCACGCGCGTGTGTGAAAGGTGCTTTAAATGTTACGGAGCATTCTGTGATATTTGAGTGAACCTATGCAGATAGTGATTACTTGCATTGCTCAGGCTTTTGGGATATATCAACAATTTTACTGAAGGCAATGCTAAGCGTAGCAATCATTTAAAGCCAGATTGAGTGGAGTGAATTGTATGCTTTCACGACACAACCTACGACCAACGTTTCTTGACCGCCTTCTATACGACTCTTCAAATTCGGTGAGTCTTGACGTAAATGGAGATACGATGGAATGCGTCGTAGTTACGCTCGCGTCAACGAGAATGTGAGTGATCGCTTTTAATTCGATTTTGCGTAGGATATCATTGAAAGAGGTTTTTGGCCGAAGACGTTCATATGCGAAATCGTCAAACC
The DNA here is from genome assembly GCA_963969285.1 of Odontomyia ornata. Classification (NCBI taxonomy): domain Eukaryota; kingdom Metazoa; phylum Arthropoda; class Insecta; order Diptera; family Stratiomyidae; genus Odontomyia; species Odontomyia ornata. The sequence goes on along the minus strand of OZ017738.1, from coordinate 339,985,074 downwards.
GGAAGGCGAACTGCACTTTATTGATGTCAGCGTGATTGGATTGGCGCGCTTGACTAAGGAGATTAATCGATATCAACGTCTCGTGGATTTTTCACGTCCGTAGCATAAACTCGCTTCAGTTTCTTGCATTGCGATGAATGGTTCGTACCGTTTCGTTTTGGCTGAGGATAAGGTCTTCTCAAAATCAGGCATTGCACAGCAACGCAATTAGTGAGACGGGAGTAGTCAACCATACGTGTATAATCTTACCAAGTGCATGTATTAGAGCGAAGCATTGGCTGGAATCCATCACTATAACTGGCCTTCCATTTTATTATAAAACCATTTTGATTTTGGTAATGCGTTGTTGCTCAGTAGTCAGATGCTGGAAGCGTGTATCTGCGTGTATGTGACGGTGCCCGAATAGACTTATTCTTAAATGAAACGTAGTGGCGTTGACCACGGATTGCAAACATTTATATTTCAAATTAGTAAAAGTTAACTCTCAGGCTGTGAACCGCTAATTATACATTCGAATTGCATTTGTGTTTACTTTTGTCTATCACTGCATGAGAGGATCGAAGTAGATGAATGCTCATTTATATAGGAATCAAAACGACACCGAGTAAGCCTTTTTCTTTTTTTTCTGATGCTCCGCTCATAACATCCTGATGTGTTCAATTTGTGAATGCTTTTAATTTAACGCAGCGGTCAAAAATACAATTTGGCGACATTTTAGTTGACAATTTTCTATTATCGATGATGTGATCTGCCTAGACTGAAACACTTGTAGCTTTTTCATTGATCATTTTGATAAAATACGTTGGTTGCTGCTGAAGATTTCGGTGAGAAGAAACTATTAAAAAAATATATTATTTGCAATTACTGGAGCTAGTAAAAATAACCGCAGTAAATACTTCATGAACAGAACAAGTAGTCAAACGTTTTTCTTTTTGGCCAAAAAACATACGTAGCATTTTATGAATTACAAGGTTTACATTTTTCAACCCTGCAGCGAATTTAAGAACAACTTCAATTAAATCTTTTGAGTAAAGTAAACAACATTAATTTCATGTCAGTTCAAATATCGAAACATCGTGCATCTTCTTGTGATAATATTAATTCCGATGAAGTAAAAAGAATAAAAATTAATTGTTAAACATTTAAAACTCGGTCTTTCCATTTCGTTTTATCTGACCGGGTATAGGACCCGCAACGATGGCAGGCTCCTCCTATATCATGGGCAAGCCATCGAGCGCGCTCCTCCGTTTTTTGTTGTTTAACAGGGGCTCTTGCTGGGTAGAGTGGCCTTCCGCTCGCGTGCCCTTTTATGATATAGGGTTATGTGATTTCATCGCATAACGCCATAGCATAAATTGGTTACGTTTGCATTTCTCATTTGAGAGAAAAAGTCATACAAAGTACTTTTGTATGTTTTTCACTCAAATGGGAAATGCATGGCCACGTCAACGTTTGGATCTTGATCCGGTTTGGAGGGTGCGAGAGGGCACCACCTCTATCTTGAAGGCCCACTTTATTTGTGGGCCATAAGGATCGTCGGTAATGACGAAGTCTCCGCCAGTCCGTCCGTTTTTGCTCGGCCTAATTTGTTATTTGAACAAACATAGCAACCCTTAGTAGGTTACCTCGGCCTCGACACCAGTCCATCGATATTCGACCCTTTTAATTCATGAATGCAAAATATTTTTGCAGTGGGTCCTTGTGCTAGGGGAAAAGAACTCGCCCCACGACACCGCAACGCTAGCCTGGCAGCGCATTCACGCGTCCCCAGACAAGGCCAATCTCGGCGGATACTACCATCCTCTTCTGCCGAGGCAGCAGACCATCGCAGCAGTCCTTAACGGATATGTATTCATACCTACTTTCACTACATATTTTTCATAAAATTTCATGGATGTCTCAAAAACAGTTAAACAAGCGCGATTTGAAAAACTATTTCAATGAAAACTCAGACACTTCACTTGTGTGTTCAACGGTAACAGTGTCTTAACTCATTGTAAATGATAACTGAATCTTAAAACTCGCGAATCTATTGGGTCCGAACTAACCACGATTGGTGATTGGAAAACTTGTTTTCTATTTTTACACCGAAAGCAGAAATTACAAATTTTAAGGGGCATCTTGCATACATTTTATGCGTGAATTCAATCGATACACTAAATATGCACCACAGATGGAAAGTGCTACGATGCCTATAATTATTTGATGCTTTCTATTTTGAATGGTTCAAATCTCTTGTATTGACTCCCGAAAATTTGGAACCATTCGCAGTGGCCCCGATTCCATATTAAAATAATTCAAAAATTGTAGTTTCACGCGCGAAAAGTACATCAATTAGCGGTCGCAGTGCGATTCGTCTAGCAATGCTGAATTTGGGGATGAATTCCATATAACAACAATGGGGTTCGGTTCCCAGCAGTGTGATCATTTTTCCACTCCCCAAAGGTAATGCCAGTTTCCTGCAAACTTTTAGCAGACGAAAATGAAATACGTTTAGTTTTGGATTAAGCTAAAACTCAACCGGAATGGCACAATATTAAATTAACTGTCACAAGTAACCTCGATGTCAACGTAAACACTTGTATTATTTAGGAACATTTGAAATTGTATTCAGATCGGACCGCAATAAAGTTCCATACCAATCGGGCAGAATTCAAAGAAACTTCAACTACGCTTGCAAATATCTTTTTGCACGTAGAATAATTCACACCCGAAATTAAAGCAACTCCCGGGATTAGATTAAATGATTTCGCATTATTTAGCGGCGACTTTAATTACTATGTTATTCAACTCGCGCACACTATTATTCCTCAGAAAATTCAATGCGCACTACGCTAGAAAATCATACGAGCTTTTTCTATTTAGCACTGTCGCGCTTTTCGCACATTTTTTTCTTTAAAATTCCTTCATTTAATCTTCAATTGCGGTCAACAATCATTCAAACGGACGCTGAGATATCCTAAATGATCCATAACACGCCGGTTACTGTAGTCATCAGTGAAACACAACACAAATCTACGAAAGGTGACTATAAAAACAAAACAACTCGTCGACAGATTTATGTAATGATTTCCACTGCAGAAATAAATGGTGGCTAAAATTGATGCAAGTCCCGAAGGAACCGTTCACGCGCACTTTCCCACTACAGTCAGTGGATTGTCGTGGACTGCCCGAATTCTCAGTCGGCTCGATTCTGATTTAAATCGCGCTTTTGCGAATCGCCCGCAGATGGCTAACGGTCGCGCTGAATTTCAATTCAAGACTCCTTCGTAAGCACCAAGACGAGGGACGTTTCTCTTTAGAAAGATCTTTCCAATTTGATTGCTCCTTTTGCGATACGCAAGTGTCTAATCAAGGGCATCCAAAGGTCGTTCCGTTCGAGATTCTCCCTACTTGTCGCGATCAGCAACCGAACTCCTCGTTCAAAAGTCAGACACGGAGTGAAGTGTCCAAGCAGATTTCCCTACTTGTGGCGATCAGCAACAGAACTCGTTCTTGTGTCGCAACAGGGTTTCTTGACGAGCCCACTCATCCATACATTGAAGTCTCCTTGCGGGGCAGTGCAATTCGATGATAAGTTGCGTTACAAAGGGGTTGCCGTGTCCGAATTTTAATTGTAAATTCAAATAATTTTTTTTTTTTAAATTTACGATTAAAAATTGGATCTGCATTATGATGGTTTTCAAGCAGCTTTCCTAGGCGCAGTGAAACAAGGAACAGAGTGGAGACTACGTTACAACGATGAATTGCATGAATTATTTGACGAACCACCTGTATCTGCCGGCGTAAAGTTACGTAAATTGCAATGTACAGGCCATGTAGAACGACTGGAAGAAAACCGGCTCTCTAAAAAAACATTAAAGGGTAGAGCAAAAGGTAGACGCAGAAGGAATGCTGTCCGACAGGAGTACTCTTGGAGGCTAGCATTCTTTGGGGAGTTCCGCCCCCACGTACCCGAGGAAACCCCGCAGGGGGAATGCTGGCCGACAAGAATACTCTTGGAGGCTAGCATTCTTTGGGGAGCGCCGCCCCCACGGATTCGAGGATATGGGGGCGCCATGAGGTTCCCTCCTGGGATGACAGGTAACGACCCTGACTGGATTTGGACTGCGCTTTGGACAACGAACTGGAGTTCATGCTTTGGGCTGGCGGATATGATGGTTTGGACCTAGTTGCTTTGCACGATAGGGCCGAGGTGACACTTGTGTGTGAACGGCTCCAATTCAACTCTCATACCGTCTCCGTCCCGGTAAAACCTTGACAGGCCACGGAGTACGCTCGAAGCTCGCACCATTGGGTTGGTGGTGTAGGTGCGGTTAAGACGGGACTACGATTAGCGCTGGTCTACCTCTAAGCACTTGTGCCCATAAGGGCTTGTGCCAACCCTCGCATGGCCTCCCTGCTCTGCAAAGATAACCATGGGACCAAAAAGGCAACTTCACACACGAACGGAGATAGCGGCTCCGAGGGGGATCCCAATAAAACTGGAGCAACCAAAAACCCTTAAAAAAGATTTTAAAAAACCCAAAAAAAGAATGCAAAAATAACAATAACGACGACACAACCAGCGGCTGCAGCCAAGATTTTAACAGCACATCAAGAGCGATAGTAACGATGACAAAAACGACGATTAATACAATGACAGTGAAGACGGACGAAAAACGGAGATTAACAGACAGTCTTGTCCAGACTGAGATTCCGGCGGCGTTCGGGCGCAGCAAAAAAATGATGCGAACGCTAGAGCGTCCTAAAAAGGAAAAGCGGGGAAACTCTGCAGGAGGATTAGGAACATATAAAGAACATCGAGAATTCGATGGTCACTGCTGCGATCGCTACCGAAGCGACTGAAGCAAGGGTCGTAAATCCCGATATAACAACGAAGCATCCTCAACTCCACGAGGAGATTACGGCAGGAAAGGACAGGATTGACCAGACAAATAAAGCGACGTTGTGTGATTTCATCGCCAACGTCGAAAATGTGGCGGATATACTGTATTCGGAAACGGAAACTGATAATCTCTCCCAAGAACGATGGTCACAAAGTACAATTGCCGCCCAGCGACATGAAGAAGAAAGGCTATCCCGAAAAGCAGGAGATGTTCTAAAAATAATACAATCTGCATGCGAATCGCCAAAAATCAACAAGGCAGTAAAGATTGGGCTCCTTGAACTAGAGGAGCTCCTAGACCGCATAGGGCATTATCGGAGGAGTTGGTTAAAGGCCGAAGAGGACCAGAAGGCCAAAGAAGAGCATAAGGCTAAAGAAGCGCTGGGGTGAAATCTAAAGAGCACGTGCAGAAAGCTCCACCATCAAAAATCAATAAAAGAATGGCGACTAGCCCAATCGAAAGAGATCGGGATAAAAGAAGGAAGGAAGAGACACTTGATGGGCCCGGAACACCAGATAAGGAGTTCCAGACAGTGCTTACAGAAGGAGCGAAGAAAGCCGCAAAGAAACTCCTTCAAAAAGTGCCAGAAAGCAAAGTTCGACCGACGCCCAACAAGAAAAAAGTCCTGATGCAAAACAGGAGAGAAAGAAGCCCCGACGAAGACCCCCGGCAGCAGGCACTGCTCGTAAAACTCTAAGGCCTGAAGGCACTTACACCGTCATTAAAGCAGTACGACCAACGCGGTCGGGCCATATACTGGTCGAATTCGGAGCAGAGGCCGAGAAAAGGGAAGCATTCGGCGACGCAGTAAAGAAAGTCCTCGCCAAAAGTGCAACTATAGCCTCGCTCGAGCCGATGGCAACGATCGAAATAAGAGACATTGAGTGCGTCACAGTTCTGGCCGATGTAGAAGAGGCCATCAAAAGGGAGCTCCCTAGCGTGGGGAGGATCAAAGCGAGGCTGACACCAGAAAACCATAGGGGACGACGCATGGGCATAATTGACTTGACCGAAAAGGACGCCGAACAATTTCTTCTGAATAAGGGCAAAGTACAAATAGGGTGGCTTGTATGTTGGATATGGCGAAGAGCAACGCCTGTTCAATGTTTCAAATGCCTTGGCTACGGTCATACTGCACAAGTATGCAAAGAACCCGATACGAGTTCCTTATGTTACAAATGCGGTGAAATGGGACATAAAAGAAAAGAGTGTACGAAGGAGGCACACTGTATTCTTTACAAGGATGCTGATCCAAGGCCTGATTTTGGACACGTCTTGGAATAAGGAAAATGCCGGGCTTTCCAGGAAGTCCTAGCCAAAGCAAAATCAGAACTTAAATGACCCGCATCCTGCAGCTAAACCTACACCGCAGTTCAACCGCCTAAAAGCTGCTTGAACAGTTTGCGAGGGACATGAATGCCGACTTTTTGCTGCTGAGTGAGCAACACCATGATAAAAGTTCAGCATCATGGTATACTGATGAAACTGAAATTGGCGCCATCTGGATTCGAAATAGTGATTTCCGGGCGGAGAGCTGTGGACGGGGGATGGTTTTGGGTGGGTTCGGTGCTCAGGGACCACCTTCTTTAGCGTGTACCTAACGCCGAACGAATCAATATAATCTTTCCAAGCCAAGCTTAATACTTTGGAGGGCGCTGTCTCGAACGCAGACGGGAACGTGCTCGTTTGTGGAGACTTCAACGCAAAAGCAATCGAATGGGGCATGCCTCAAACAGATCTGCGGGGAAAACGAGTTCTGGAAATGACGGCCAGGACGGCGCTCGTCGTACTAAACATCGGAAATACGCCGACTTTCTGCCGTATTAGCTGTGAAGGAACCATACCGGATGTGACATTCGCCTCGGAGTCCTTATTACGGAGGATACACAATTGGAGAGTATTAGAGGACTGCTGCTTGAGATCAGTGATGTTGTCTCCCGACGTCCGTGCTCTCGGCTTTCTACAATTGGATGGAACATCAGAAGGATGGACGTTGAGAGGTTCGTCGAGGTGCTCACAGCATGTGCCCCGCTGCAGGGAGATTCGGAGGGGACGGAAGAACTGGCTACTCAAGACGTGGTGAACTCAACTATGAGCATCATTACGACTGCTTGCACCGCTTCTATACCCCGTCGAAAACCCCGGCACGGCAAGCCCCCAGTTTACTGGTAGTTAACTAAAATCGCTGAAAAGCGAAGGGAGTGTCACAAGCATCGGCGTGGGGCTCCACGGGCACGGAACCGTGATGAGGCATGTAACCGGGTGGCAGCATATAAGTTGGCCACGAAATGCCTTCGCAAATTGATTAACAACATGTAATGTGACGCCTACGCCCGGGAATCGAAGGATTCCGATCCCGAACCCTTGCACTCGGCCAGATGGGTATGACCTCGAAATGCAAGCGGACTTCATCTTTCGTGCGGATGTCGTTGCGCAGAAAATATTTTTTTTTTTTCCAAATATTTAGATCTGTGGATTTAAATATTTGCAACAGAATATTAATCAAAACCCCGACGCATTTCGAGACATATCCATTTGACAATGCCCCCTCCACCTTGGCCATCGAAAAACTATGCCACTGGCGACAAATGGAGATGCACATTGCCGCCATGTGGCGTGCCATTCCACACACATCTGTTTTGTCGGCGGTTGTCGGATTTGACAGTCCGACAGAACGAGGAAAAAACGGGGGGAAAGAAGATCAAGGCTAACCTCGAAAAAATGTGCTTTCGTCGTTTCGCTTAGTAGTTAATGTAAAGAATTATATAAATTCAAGTGTTTAGAAATAAAAATATGAACAAGTAATGGGAATGATCCGAAATGGACGGTCACGGAAATTTTTTTTAAGGAAGCCGGGTTGGTTGTCGCAAATTTTCCGAATAGGTTTTCAGCCATTATTTCGTGAGTGCAACGTTGAACATTTAGCCATCCGTATAGTTTTGTGGGCTCCACATAGGCTGGAGGGGACTGAACTCACAGGTAAAGAACTGAGTGTATTGTACACCACTGCTGTAAGTTTCAAAAACATTTACTTTCAGCTGTTTGGAATAAAACCCTGCGCCGGAAAGCGCTGAGTACGCTCCGTAGTACCAAAGAACAGAATTGCACAATATGTTGAATATTGCAAACTATGTTGTCAAGGTTAGTGGAATACTCAACCTTTTCTTTTCCGCCTATTTTATTGTAACGATTTGTCGCGATGGTAAAAGCTAAATCGCAAGATAATTGTTGGAATCTTGCAATCTATCATAGCTCACGATCATTTGCTTATCAAGAAATCGCTTGAGTTGGTCGTGGGATAGGCAATGCAAGAAAATGATTCTGGACTCGATGCTACCGACTAGCCACAACAAAACCTTACATCCTTTAAATGCTTGATCTTTCAAAGGGGGCGATCATGAAATAGTACAAATACAAGATGAAAATGAGAAAATAGATGAGTGGATTCTATCAACATCAGTAGTTATAGTTGTTTGGCGAAAATTTCGGTAATTGTAACCAACCAGAGGAACCGGTTTTTTGAAAAAAATATGTACGTACGGGTTACTTGAGAAAAGTATAATAGTCTGATAGAGAAAACAACTTTTAAGTGAGCTGACTGCAGAAGAAAATATCCTCAGAGCATTAGGGTTATTAGAGATCGATAATATTGCATTGAAGGAACTTATCACACCTATGAGAGAGATCAATAAGATAAAAATAAGCATACGAGTATCTTTCAAAGAATTAATAACTTTAAAGATTCCTTTCCAAACCAGTTTTATCCTGAAAATTTTGAAATAAAATAATTAAAAATTAATATGAGAATAGCAATTAAGTAATAGTTTAAATAGTCAGTGCAGTTGATATGGTATCGATACTATATTTCAAGGTGTGTATGTATGTAGTATCTGTTAAAATTATTCGATCGCACACTCTTGCACAGAAAATACTTGTTCTTAAATATATCACAACCAAAGGTAATTACAGATAACTTTCGGGATTCGACTGTAGAAAATTCTTTACATCCCGTTTCCTGGATATCCTTTTTTTTCGATGCTACTTATTATTTTAAGTATTGATACGTGTGTTTCAATTTATATGTATGTAATTTTAATTTTCAACCTATTTTCGAACCATCGCTGATAATTGCTAGTAAAATACTAAATCTAAGCTCTACTTTTGAATATATTTTTATCTTCAGCTCGTTGATTAACAATATGTAAATTATCAATTTTTACGTTTGTATAATCTAGTTATTATCAAATATTAAAAGGATCATTACTTGACGAGTACATGTAACCTTTGTCTGCCATAAAATATTGTAAGCCGAATACCAACGTGAACAGTTTTTGAAGAAGAAAGGGATGTATCCGAGTCGATTACATTTGAGATGATAAATTGTAAGTTTACAACAGCAATGATTCAGTAGAAATCGTTGAATTTTGTTTGATGCTTTGTAATATGATAATCGATGATAATTAAGCTCTGGATTCGATAAGCTATATTCGGTTTTCTGATTTTACCTTTTCTTAACGGCGGGGTTTTCGGCACAAAGTACGAGTATATTGTCTGCGTATTTACTTTTTGTGGTCATCTTAAAACGTGGAGTCCTTAAAATCTAATGCAAATCATTTGATCGACATTGGATGCTTAGTAATTTAATCTTTACTTTATGATGAACCCAACTTTTCCTGGGCCAAAAGGGCAAAACTTGTCAATAATGATCCTTAGTAAAAGATTCCAAAGTAGATAATAATTTACGCTTTTGTTTCCAAAATCGACAACAAACTATGCAAAACATAGATCAAATTGCTCAGTCCAATATTATTCCGTAATTCTACTTTTTCTAAATCTACACTTTTTGTTTTTGCTTTTGGATTACGAAAGTGTAAACGAAACTTTTATTTTCCACCTTAAAATTTTCTAATTATTAGTCTATCATTACGTTTGATTAAATTTTTACAAATATTTAAATTCTCTGGTCAGATTTTTATAATTTTTCTTGCGGTTACATCCGAAAATAAGGATAATTAGAGATCATCAATCAAATTACATACACAACATATGTTGTAACATATCGCTAAAAATTGATTTCAAGTTTTAATACTTTGCCTAATGTGTGTTAAATATGATTTTACAATTAAATTAAAAGGGAAATTTACAATTTTGACTATTTTTCCAAATTCCTTAAGGGTATTGATATAAAAAAAATGTTTATTTAAATAAAAAAATAATCTAAATATAAAATAAAGAAGTAGTTTTCGCAAGGTTTATAATTATTACACCACTGAGTTTTACAATGGATGTGAATGTATTATTGCGATTTTATTAATAGTTTCAAGAGAATTCAGAATTCCTATATTGACTGTATATTGTTATTAACATTAAGATTTTGCATTCATTTATATTAAATAGTTTAAATTGTAAGATATTTACTTTTGATTTGATTCTTCTTCATCGTTTTACAACTTGAACAAGAAGTTGATTAAAAATGGTTGTGTTAGACAATAAACATAAAATGAATTGCTAAATAATCAAAGACTTTCCTTTTCAGTGGTTCTTTCTGTTTCAGCGGGAAAATGAGTGCATGGTAGGTATGCCGTCGCGAGGGTAGGGTTTCGCCAAATCCGCTGAGGTCGGTTTCGCGTCGCGCGCGATACGCGGTACCTTTGTAGTTTTGACATTTTATTAGAGTAGTTTTCGTCGGGTTAAATTAGAGTAGCATACTTTTCGGTACCGCGTCAGTATAATTCGGGAACGCGAAACGGAAATTAGATTTGTGGACTTTGACTGGTTAATGAAGAAATACGGAGTAACGTAAAGTAGGTTCTTCTCCGTATGGTTTTGTTTGATAACGCGTTTTGAAAACGGGCATGTTCAGGTGGCTGAAAATATTGTAATTGAGCGTAACCCATTCGGAGACCCGCGACCGAAATCCTCTCCGAACTAGCTGGCCGACAAGCAGCCACCGCGTGAATGGGTTACGGTGCACGGATTGGTTGACCTGTTGGTACCATCCGTCGGCACTACTCAGACTTAACGTCTAGCACCGATGAGAGGTCGGTTCCGCGTACGAACTTAAAAAGTTGAAAATCATTACAAACAGCAAGGCTCGCTGCTGGCAAGATCTAGTGGACAGTGTGAACAAGGATCCGTGGGGCCTTGGCTACAAGCTAGTTATGCGGAAGCCCTCGCATGGCCTCCCTGCTCTGCAAAGATAACCATGGGACCAAAAAGGCAACTACACACACGAACGGAGATAGCGGCTCCGAGGGGGGAACCAATGAAACTGGAGCAACCAAAAACCCTTAAAAAAGATTTTAAAAAACCCCAAAAAAAGAATGCAAATATAGCAATAACGACGACACAACCAGCGGCTGCAGCCAAGATGTTAACAGCACATCAAGAGCGGTAGTAACGATGACAAAAACGACGATTAATACAATGACAGTGAAGACGGACGAAAAACGGAGATTAACAGACAGTCTTGTCCAGACTGAGATTCCGGCGGCGTTCGGGCGCAGCAAAAAAATGATGCGAACGCTAGAGTGTCCTTAAAAGGAAAAGCGGGGAAACTCTGGAGGAGCCGTCAGATTTTCGAGCGGATGAGGAACATATAAAGAACATCGAGAATTCGATGGTCACTGCTGCGATCGCTACCGAAGCGACTGAAGCAAGGGTCGTAAATCCCGATATAACAACGAAGCATCCTCAACTCCACGAGGAGATTACGGCAGGAAAGGACAGGATTGACCAGACAAATAAAGCGACGTTGTGTGATTTCATCGCCAACGTCGAAAATGTGGCGGATATACTGTATTCGGAAACGGAAACTGATAATCTCTCCCAAGAACGATGGTCACAAAGTACAATTGCCGCCCAGCGACATGAAGAAGAAAGGCTATCCCGAAAAGCAGGAGATGTTCTAAAAATAATACAATCTGCATGCGACTCGCCAAAAATCAACAAGGCAGTAAAGATTGGTCTCCTTGAACTAGAGGAGCTCCTAGACCGCATAGGGCATTATCGGAGGAGTTGGTTAAAGGCCGAAGAGGACCTGAAGGCCAAAGAAGAGCATAAGGCTAAAGAAGCGCTGGGGGTGAAATCTAAAGAGCACGTGCAGAAAGCTCCACCATCAAAAATCAATAAAAGAATGGCGACAAGCCCAATCGAAAGAGATCGGGATAAAAGAAGGAAGGAAGAGACACTTAATGGGCCCGGAACACCAGATAAGGAGTTCCAGACAGTGCTTACAGAAGGAGCGAAGAAAGCCGCAAAGAAACTCCTTCAAAAAGTGCCAGAAAGCAAAGTTCGACCGACGCCCAACAAGAAAAAAGTCCTGATGCAAAACAGGAGAGAAAGAAGCCCCGACGAAGACCCCCGGCAGCAGGCACTGCTCGTAAAATCTAAGGCCCGAAGGCACTTACACCGTCATTAAAGCAGTACGACCAACGCGGTCGGGCCATATACTGGTCGAATTCGGAGCAGAGGCCGAGAAAAGGGAAGCATTCGGCGACGCAGTAAAGAAAGTCCTCACCAAAAGTGCAACTATAGCCTCGCTCGAGCCGATGGCAACGATCGAAATAAGAGACATTGAGTGCGTCACAGATCTGGCCGATGTAGAAGAGGCCATCAAAAGGGAGCTCCCTAGCGTGGGGAGGATCAAAGCGAGGCTGACACCAGAAAACCATAGGGGACGACGCATGGGCATAATTGACTTGACCGAAAAGGACGCCGAACAATTTCTTCTGAATAAGGGCAAAGTACAAATAGGGTGGCTTGTATGTTGGATATGGCGAAGAGCAACGCCTGTTCAATGTTTCAAATGCCTTGGCTACGGTCATACCGCACATGAATGCCGACTTTTTGCTGCTGAGTGAGCAACACCATGATAAAAGTTCAATATCATGGTATACTGATGAAGCTCAGGGACCACCTTCTTTAGCGTGTACCTAACGCCGAACGAATCAATATCATCTTTCCAAGCCAAGCTTAATACTTTGGAGGGCGCTGTCTCGAACGCAGACGGGAACGTGCTCGTTCGTGGAGACTTCAACGCTAAAGCAATCGAATGGGGCATGCCTCAAACAGATCTACGGAAAACGAAACCGGTAAACAAGTTAAACTCAGAAACGATATACAGTGGCTCACAAAAGTCAGCATACAGCATGTAAAAACACGAATATGGTGCAGTGAAATAAGAGAGAACGCAATGAAAAAAATAAATTTCATAACATAACAATGAAGAAAATCCGAACACAGAAAGAAATAAGGCAAGAAAACTAAAAAAATTCATCCATCGAAAGTCAGCATACACTACGAGCCATGTTTCGAAAAGAATGAAAAAGACCAAAAACGTGAGGTCAATACTTCGTAGGCCCTCCAACAGCCTTAATAACAGCTTCTAAACGCCTTTGCATTGAAAGAACGAGATTTCCGGTAATTTCGGGTGGAATATTTATCCAGGCATACAGCAGAGCAGATTTCAGGGTCTCTTTGCTAGTAATAGTTACACTTACGGCTGGCTCACGAATTCTGCGATCCAATTCCTCCCACAAATGCTCTATAGGGTTTAAATCGGGAGACTGAGGCGGACTGTGAAGCTGGTGAGGGACGTTATACAGCAACCATTCCTTGACACTTCTAGCTGTATGTTCTGGATCATTGTCCTGCTGAAAGATCCAACCGGCTGTAGGCTTAATTTCTGCACTGAAAGTATCAAATTGCCTCGCAATATGTTCAAATACATGTATTGATCAATAGTACCATCAATAAAATTTAATTGCCCCACACCCGCGGCTGACATACAACGCCATACGAGGACTAACCCTCCACCGTGTTTCATTATAGGACGCAAATACTTCTTTGCCAATGCTTCTTTCCGCTTCCTCCATACGTATCCGCGCCCATCAGAGCCATAAATATTATACTTGCTCTCGTCACTAAACAGAACTTGATTCCAAAAATATTCGTCCTTATTAGGATATAGGCGAGCGAAGTCAAGTCTCTTCTTTTCATTCACTGGAGAAATGAAACGTTTTCTGCGCGGAACTCGACCGTTATAACCCTGATTACGCAAAACTCGACGCATTGTTTCTGGACTCACTTGCTTCCCTGTTGCCTTTGCAAGTTCAGTGGCCATTGCTGGAGCACTTTTTTGTGGCTCCTTACTTATTTTCCGTAACAAGTCTCTCTCATCTCTCTTACTTAAGGATTTCGGTCTACCTGTTCGTTGTTTATTTTGTATTCTCCCTTCCTTTTGCGCTTTCCGTATGATCGTTTGCACCGTTGTCCGACTTCTTCCAACTATTTTAGCAATTTCGCCATACGACTTTCCTTCCAGTCGTTCACTGAGGATAATTTTTCGCACTTCCAAACTCGTTTCCTTTCTTGTACTCATTTTAAAGTATTAAAGGCACCCAAATCACTTTAGTTTGATCGACTTGCAATGTACTAATGTTTATCTTTGTATATTAACACGGTAGCAATCTTTATCGCAGTATGACTCATCGCTTAGACTGATTTCTTTGATAACTTTCTTTCTGTGGTGTATGCTGACTTTTGTTTCCTCACTTTCAGCGGAATTCCTTGTTATTTACTATGTATATATTATGTATATGTATGTTCTCATTAATTCTGTGTAAAATAGATCACAATGTCTCTGCTATTCCTCTTAAGTTCGTTTTTCACCCGTCTTTTCATTTTGCTCCTACCTTTATATTGCCAATTCCGCGTTTTTAAGTGGTGTATGCTGACTTTTGTGAGCAACTGTACTTTTCACGCGTTTTGAATGGGCACACACATACACGTGCAACTGCCGAACTGACAGATGAACCACGTGGCTGACGAGGGTAGAGTAGCGAGCGCGCGGAGCGAGAAAATGAGATAAAAGTCTCTTGCTCTCCGCCTTTCGTGATGTAACGGTATAGATACGAGTATAACCCCAAATACGCAGATTAAGTAGATAAAATTTCACACTTTAACAGATCGTACCTTGTTAATGGTAATATTCCGTATCCTAACGTTAACGGTATCAATCAGGAAGCGAAAAGGAAAGCGTAGACAATTTCAAAGAAACAAGAACCTCATGCCAAAACACTGAATCATATATATAATTTTTAATCGACTTCTCTTGTGTAGGGTAGTTCGTGCTCTTCTATTTTTCATGGCTAGCCCATTGTATTTAGCGTAATTTCAAACATACTGAGATGGGTGGGCCATCATAGATATACGTTGTTGTACCGGGTTGACATCGTTTCCTGCTTCACCAGCCCGCCAGTTTTCGTTGCCTTCGAACACTTCCAGAGCCTTTTTGGAAACACTTAATTCCCTTACTTACGGGTTCTATTCAAAAAATGCGCGAACTGTTTAGATTTCATGGCTCCTGTTGATTCCTGGGGGTGCTTGGTGTCGCTAGATTTGTATGGATCAGTTAATGATAGCGCCTTTTGCCGACTGCAAATATCATGCTTGGTTTTTAAGTGGTGTGTTTTACATTTATAGGATCTGTTTATAAATTTCGAAGAACTAAAGCACACAATTTTGTTTATTTTATTTAACTTTATCTAAATAATGTAGTAGATCAAAATAATCATATCTTTGCGAATTTTATTGATTTTAATCGTTTATTAAGATACTCGCTTCTTTAGATATGTTAAATAAGTGCTCTGATCTAATTTTTGCGTATATCGATCAATTGCAAATACACCTTTAAGAAAGATGTAACTCTCAACTCTGATAAAAAGAAATTCATATTCACATAGTTATTTTCCACAAATTTCCCTGTGTCTTATTATTTCACTTATTCAAATCCTTCCCAAAATAAATATTTAAATATCAGAGATTATATCCAAAGTATGTACTACAAGATTCGTATACGAGTAAGAATAAAGAAATCGGAAACAATAATTCTGTAATCCCCCTAATTTATGCAGGTGACAAGCTTGATGACTACGCTAAGGTTACTAACAAGAAGACTGGGAGATTATCTGTGATTAAGTTTATGGTAAATGGAGCAATGAATCCAGAAGTTTCAGAAGTAGATTTCGTCCAAGATGGGGATTTGAATAAAAGCTTGAAGCACTACGTAAGTACCTTTAAAATATATAATTAAATTATTCAATGATTTTTATTTATTCGATTCTTCAGTGTCTAGAAGTCCTCGAAGATCATGAAGAAACCTTCCTGAAAGCATTTATGGATGAAAAGATCCAAGATGATTTAGATATTAAAATTTGCACGGAGAGAGCAGGTTATTGTAAAGACGCACCCATTCAAGAAGACTATAATTTAGAAGAAGATATTACAAAAGACGAGTT
Organism: Odontomyia ornata; assembly: GCA_963969285.1. NCBI lineage: Eukaryota > Metazoa > Arthropoda > Insecta > Diptera > Stratiomyidae > Odontomyia > Odontomyia ornata. The sequence continues at coordinate 339,968,885 of OZ017738.1, read as the reverse complement.
ATGATTGAATAAGGATTTAAGCTAGTACTAAATTATTTGGGATTTATGTTCAGCAAATAAAAAGAAAACAAAAAACAGATTTATACAATGATATTCGTTGTTAGACTATTAAAAGAATTTATATTTGTTATAAATATTTAAAACACAATCAATCAAATACATAAGTAATTGTGAAACGATCAACATGTCATTTGAATGTCTATACTTTATTCTCTGGTAATTCATCTTCTTGGCTGGTAAACCAAGAATTACTTGATAAAGTACAATTAATGGTGACGAAACATGCCTTGATGATTCTTTTGTAGGTTAATCAGGTAATAATTATTCAGTGAGTAGTGGAAGTTTACTATTCTGGTTTCGAAACGAGATCTACCATATCTCAACGCCAATGTTAGATCGATTGTAACTTTTCATAAAAACATTAGGAAAACTTGTAGGTCAAAATAAGCAGTCTTTGTGAGAAAGTGAAATTATTGCATCTAGTTCCAATAAAGTAAGTTATCACACACTTCAATCAATCAACTAACGAAATTGTTCGATATGCATCAAGTCGAGGTGTTCCAACGTTTTCCCAGTCAACGTTTGTCGATTTAGGAACAAAAGGGACTCAACTCATTTCTTACATGGAAGTATCCACATCACATCTGCCGACGATCGCACATTCAATAAAATCGAACTCGTTCCCATTTTGTATTAACCGAGCAGTTCGCCCCGTGAGCTGGCCCCATTGCTATTCAATTTGGCTATGAAGTACGTCATAGGGAAGCTACCTGTCGATACGCGAGGTACATTACTATACAAGTCGAGCCAAGTAGTAGCCAATGCGGACGACATCAACATTTTGTCACGATCATTAACAACCGCCAAAGAACTCTTCCTGAAACTCGACAGCGAAGCAAAGCTAGTAGGGCTACAAATCAATGAAAATAAAACAAAGCTCATGACGCAGTCGAGGAAAAATACCTCAAATACCAAAAATATCACACTTGGTGAATACAGTATCGAAAATGTTAGCGAATTTGTACATTTTGGTGTCAAAATACCGAAAACGGGCAATGAGAGAGACGAAACACGCCGAAGAATACAGCTCGCAAATAAAATATTTTATTCAGTTTTGACGATCTTGAAGGCCAGCTGCATACACAGGAAAACAAAGCTCCAAGTATACAAATCTGTGATAAGATCTGTGTTATGCTATGGGTGTGAAACATGGACCCTAACTCAAGCATCCGCAAATATATTGGACGCCTATGAGCGAAGGGTCCTGAGGCGAATAATAGGATTGAAGCTAGACGGGGACCAATGGCGAATTCGATACAACCATGAGTTGTGTGAAATTTTTGACGAACCGGAGGTCTCAACGATTGTAAGGCTTCGGAAGCTGCAATGGGCAGGACACATGAGTCGTATGGAGGAACAACGGATACCCAAAACGGTATTCGTTGGAAGAACTGAAAACCGGAGACCACTGGGGAAACCGAGGAAACGCCGGTCTGACTTGGTCGACGAAGACAGTTCATCACTGCTCGGATTTCGAAATTGGAGGACGTGGTCAATGGACGGAGACATTTGGAAGCGCTATTTGCAGGAAGCGAAGGCCCGAGAGAGGCCTTAGTGCTAAGAAGAAGAAGATTTCAACGTTAAGGTTGGCAATGAGCTATCTCTGGAGGATATAGCTTCCACCATGAAACAACTGACAACACTTAGCGCCTGATTGACTTTGCATGTAGCAAAAATCTAATCATACGCTTGCTTTCCACATCGACGCATACATAAAATGTCCTATGTATCACCTAATGGCAACACACAAAACCAGATCCACCATGTTTTGATCCAACAACGTTGGGCCTCGAGCATACTTACCGTCCGTACATACCGAGGAGCCAATTGTAACTCAGATCGTTAGTTGACCGTACTAACCTCTCGATGTCGTATGTAAAAGGCGTATTCGGCAAAGACCAGCCCTCTACAGAAATTTGACATCGAAGCGCTCCAAACGGAGTCTATGGCAAACAATTTTACGGAGACCCTCGACAACCAGCTACCTGCCATTCTATCAGACACATCGCTGAAAACAGGCAACGAGCTATGGGAGGAAATGAATGTGGCAATTAAGGCCGGGGCAGAACAGACGATCTGACGTCAAGCCCGGCGCAAAAGATATGATTGGTCCGATGATGAGTGCCAGAATGTGTTGGACTAAAAGAATCAGGCGTATAAATAACACAGGTATATAGGTAGGAAAACCAGGACAAACATTAGGAAAATCTCAGAAGAGTGGCGAATAAGGTAATTAGAATTAAGAAAAGAAAATACTATGACGACCAATTGAGAAGTATTGTTGTAAGTCCAGCGAGAAACAAGGCAAGCAAACAAAGTAGTGAAAAGCCTAAAACGAGGTTATCAGCCCAAGACTACGCTCTACCGTGATGATCTCTGATGAAAACAGGATTAAGGAATGTGCGCATCATATTTCAAAAACTTCCAAAATCCTCCGTACAACTGCAGAACATTGGAGTCCATAGATATTCCCAGAGAGCTTCCACTGGCCCCACCAACTCTGGATGAAGTTTTTTCCACCATCAAGGCCCAAAAAATAATAAAGCGCCGGGCATCGATGAGATTACACTAAAGCTCATTAAATATGGTAGCAGCGGCGTTCAGAAAGCTATCCATACTGTCATACAGCACATTTGGCAACAAGAACATATCCCGAACAAGTGGAGCCAATCAATTATATTCCTTATCCACAAAAAAGAGACAAGTTATAGTGTGAAAGCCATAGAGACATATCACTACTTTGTACGGCGTACAAAATATTTTCAAGGATCTTAGAAAATCAGATCATATGCCAACAGTATTATTGGGGGGTACCAAAGTGGCTTTAGAGCAGGTTGATCGACGATAGATCAATCGTTTCTTTCCCCCTAGCACAAAGACCCACTAAAAAAAATTTCGCATTCAAGAATTAAAAAAGGTTGAATGGCGATCAACTGGTGTCGAGGCCGCGGTAACCTACTAAGGGTTGAAATGTTTGTTCCAAGAACAAATTGGGCCGAGGAAAAATGGACGGACCGCCGGAGACTTCGTCGTAACCGACGATCCTTATGGCCCACAAACAAGAGTGGGGCATCCAGATGGAGGTGGTGCCCCCTAGCACCCTCCCAACCGGTTCAAGAACCAAACGTAGACGTGGCCATATATTTCCCATTTGAGTGGAAAACTCATACAAACATAATTTGCATGGATTTTCCCATCAAATGAGAAATATAGACGTGCCAATTTATGTTATAGAATTATGTGATTGAATCACATACCATAAAAGAGCACGCGAGCGGAAGGCCACTCTACCCGGCAAGAACCCCTGTTAAGCAACAAAACACGGAGGAGCGCGCCCGATGGCTAGCCCATATGAGCGGAGGAGCCTGCCATCGTTGCGGGTCCTATACCCGGTCAAGTAAAACGGAATGGAAAGACCGAGTTTTTAATGATATAAATATACATTTATATATCAAAATTTTTTTTCGATAGGAGTCGAAAGGAAACCGCCGTGACGAGACCACGCATCGTGGGTGAGATACCTGCGTGTGGGAAAATAAATAGAGATTGCCAGGGAAGCGGCGCGTGAACGTCGGGCGAGTGTCGTGAAGTTTCAATTGCCACAGATATTTTGGCGTTTAATCGCAAAACGACGTTTACGCAATTGGCCATTCGTCGGCGCGGTAAGTTGTGCGGAAGGCACGAGAACGTCGGCTTTTACCAAGTAGAGCAATGTCATGTCTTAAGTGGATGTTTTGCCAAGAGGTGGGCGGTATGATTCGCAATAAATTATTTTGGCAAAGACCAAAAAGCGTACAGATTTTGGGCCCTATAGGCAATTTATTGCAAGGAACAGTTTCGTTGCTGAGAGATTTGCTTGAACCCGTAATATTCTGAAATGATTCGACCCTACGCCACTGCCGACTAACCCACATGCTCATCACGACCATATGGCTTGCTAGCTAACATCAGCTTTGGATGACATTCCCATCCTACGTCAGTTTTAGTCGGGGAATGTCAAGCGGGCGAGACGGCAGGACGGCTCGTGGTGTCTGACACATAACCTTCGAAAGTCGTCCGAATCCGTGATAGATGCAGCCCGGTCAGTTTTTGCAACGTTAAACCTCACAAATCGCAACAAGGATTGCCTTAACATCCTTCTACAACACCAAACGTGAAATTCCTCGATCGAAAATTGGACAAAACCGAAATGATATACGTACATGCTTCTAGCCTTGTTGCTTTGTGCATATGAGATAGCACAACATTCCGCCAACAGTTCACAGAGAACGAATATGGCAGACGAAGAGATGATAAAGAATGAATTTTAGAACAAGACCAACGGCAACAATCGGACAGTCTTTTGCTACGATTTGATATTCTGATTGGGTGCTAATCGTGTATTGCTTTGCTGCATTTCATTAAATTGCAGCTTATTACTGGTATCAACCTCCAGGTTTCAAACGAGCTTAGAAATACCCGGCCCAAATATTACGTTTAGAGGTTTTTTCCCTTTCGTTGCTGCAATTAAGACAGGGATACTGAAATTGAAGTCTCCAAGTATACAGCACTGCGGGGCAACTCATTAGGAACTTTGAACGGAACCCTATTAAGTTCCTTTATAAATAGCTCTTCAAATTCGGCGAGTCTTGAAGTAAATGGGGATACGAGGTAATGCATCGTAGACACAATCACGCTTTCAACCAGAACTGGTGAGTGATCGCTTTGAATTCAATTTTGCTGTAGAGTATCAATGAAAGAAGACCAGCCGCATACACAGGAAAACTCCAAGTATACAAATCTGTGATAAGACCTGTACTCTGCTATGGATCTAAAACATGGGCCCTAACCCAAGCATCCGCAAACATATTGAACGCCTTTGAAAGACGGGTCCTGAGGCGAATAAACGGAGCGAAGCTAGATACAACCATGTGTTGTATGAAATTTTTGATGAACCGGAGCTCTCAACGATTGTAAGACTGTGGAAGCTGCAATCGGCTTGCCACAGCAATCGTATGGACGAACAATGGATACCCAAAAAGGTATTCGTTGGGAGAACTGAAGGCCGGAAAACAGTGGGGAAAACGAGGAATCGCAAGTCTGACTCGCTCGATGCAGACAGTTGATCGCTGCCCAAATTTCAAAATTCGGTCAATGGACCGAGGCAGTTAGATGCGCTTGTTGCAGGAAGCAAAGGCCCAAGAGGGGCTGTAGCGCTACGTAGAAGAAGAAGAGATTGTCGATTTCATCCAGCAGATGTACCGTTCTGGTGAGGCCATTGAGATTGTTTTTGAATCACACGGAAGCAACAGCGATACGCGTTCGCGTATCGCTGTTGCTTCCGTGTGTGATTCCCGAGTCTGGAGATGTATTACAGCTGATCGAAGGGGCCGTGTCGTTTTCTATTGATCGTGTTGTTTTGTCCAGTTCGGTGGAAGCCAAGGCAACTAGGCGATCAAATCCAGAGCTTATACGATCCTGCCAATGCGTCTCATCCTCCGGTAAAACATAATCTACTTTCGTTTATCAATAAAATTATTTTCTCCCGGATCTACGAGTATGTGGGTGGTTAAGGCTCAAACTACCATTAAATACATGTATCGAATCTAACGATAAGTGGATTCTAATATAATTTCGCCTGTTTGTTTCTCGCAGGTGGTACGTGTCTTCGACAACTTTTTTATTAACTCATATCTATTGACTTTGGAGTCCCTAGAAGTCTCTTCGTTTCTTTCTTTATTGTTGTTTTTTTTTTGTACGAGTATAATCAAAAGATTCAATAATGTTAAACGCGCTTTACTAACCTCCAAAACTATGTCGCAGAAATTCTACATCGAACTGGCCATTTTTTCCATCTCGTTATTGGTACTGTGCTAACCATTCGTGTGATCTACTTCTGAGGGTATCTAAAGTCGACGAAAATGAGTAATTCTCAGAACCTCGTCCAAAAGCATATTCACCTGAAATGCTCACGTTTGGGTTCAGGCTGCAATACAAAATCCTCACCCCATCCACAAAACTCACAATAGAATTTTTCACCCCAAAATTCCGCTGCGATCAATGCAATCGCTCTCGATGGCACTCACTACCCTAACCACACACTCTGCCACCATGTGGCTGTCAAAATTCTGTTCTCATCCCACGATAAAATAGACGTGGGATGTGCACTGGTCGCAACCAACGTAAAATGACAAGCCACCTAGCAGCAAAGTGTGTTGGTAGTGGTCACCAGCGGCGTCGCATGATTCATTACACGTTTCCCTCGATCTTGCGGTAAACACTTCCTTCTCAAATTCAACTAATCTTGGGTTAATTTACGTGATATCACACACGTCTGTAAGATTCACACACTACATTAATTAAAACGACCATATAAACCAAGCGTGAAACCGCTCGGAAAAGCCGAACTGTGGACCTGGACGGTTTTCATGTATCGAAGTTGGCGCTGGTGGCAACTGGTTGAGGGTAACACACCCATTCTGTGCTGCGGAATTGAGGGAGCGAAAGAGACGTGTTTCTTCGGAACCACGGTGGCGACCAACTGATTAATGTGTCGTTTCAGAGTGCAGCCAGTGTCCAATTCGACTATTTAATGGTACTGGCGAAGGTTCCTCCAGATGGTGCTGAATCGCCAAACGTCTTGATTTCCCAAGTGAATCTTTGCTTGCACTCTTTCTCCCACTTGGAGACTACGAACCCGCAAGGCGGTAGGTACGAAACAGGGTGTTGAGGAGAATGCGGATCCTTCTCTTCAGATACAGCTCCGAAGGAGACAGATCTGATGCTTAAGGTGTTGCTCTATGGCGGAACATTATGTGCTTTAGCTTGATAGATAGGGGAGCGGGATCATCAGTTGAAGCCTTGAGCCTTCTCTTCAACGTCTGGATGCAGATTTCTTCGAGTCCATTTGTGGCTGGATGATTCAGCGTGCTGAACTTTTGGAATATCCCAAACTCTTGATCAATAAAAATCTCTGGTGACTCACTAGTTGTAGAGACTGGTGCATGTAACAGACAGTCGAAATTTTCGTTTTCTTTTCCCTTCTTGCAACGAACTGTGTAGTCTAGCCCTCTGAGGAAAGAGGCGTACCTCAGCAAATGCGAAGAGGTCATCTGCGGCAGTGCACTGTCTGGATGAAAAATCCTTGAAAGTGGCTCATTGCCTGTGACGAGAAGGAAACGTTTGCCGAATAAGTAGTTGAAGAAGTGCGTCACTGCGTATACGATAGCCAGGGTTTCTCTGTCAATCTGACTGCAATTTGACTGAGGCTGCATCAGAGCTCGCGAGGCGTAGCGATTGGATGCTCATGACCATCAATTTCGTGGCTAAGTACTGCGGCTATTCCGGTTGGCGAGGCAGCAGTATTGAGTATCACTTGTTTTAAAAGATCACACGGAATGAGCACTCTGTGCATAGTTCTATCACGAGATTCACGAGGTAGGCCACAGCAGCTGCAGATCAAAAGAAATGTTCATACGTCCTGAATAAGCGGTGTAGTAGGTAGGTCTTTGAAGAGAAGACTGGAATGAATTTGGGATAATATGTGACTAGGCCAAGGTCACATTCTTCTGTTGCGGCATCCGAGTAACTGCTTGATCCTTAGCTGAGCACTTTTGAATCTGATTGTGTGAGACTACGTTACCAAGATAGTTAATGCTTTCCTTGAAGAATGAGCATTTAGCACGATTGAGGTGGAGATCATTTTCTTTGAGACGTTCCAGGCATGCGCCGAGATTTTTGGTTCACTTTTCGAGATCCTAGCCATAACAGATGATGTCATCAAAGTATGCCCGACTTTTGGAAGGCCATTCAGCAATTGATTGAGTTTCACTGGAGCGGTCTTAATACCGAAAATGAGACGCTTCATTTTTAACTTCCCCTTATGCGTTGAAATAGTTTGAATCTTGCTGCTTTCTTTATCTACCCGTAAAGTATTTGAAACTTCTGACTCTATGCAGAACCTCATCTATTCCGCGGATGGAGTGATTTCAAGCCATGAGTCTGGAATTCACCCCACACTTGTAATCCACGGATAGACTTATCCCACCATCGGGCTTAGCTATAACAGTGAATGACGATCCCCAATTGCTTGCTGCAATCGGACTGATGGCACCTTGAGACTCCAGTATGGCTAACTCTCTCTTAACTCGCTCTCACCATGCAAAGGGAACATCGCGTTCATGGATGAAAACTGGTTTCACGCGTTCTCTGAGTTGAAGCTTAACTTTTACGTTGGAAACACACCCAGTCTTTTCTTCAAAAATGGATTGGTACTTCTTGAAAATGTCTTTGAGTGAAGTGACTACGTTGATGTCGAGTGGACGGAGAGCTGAGTTTTTGTGGCTATCTATCTTATTGAGGCTGATATCGAAACTCCGAATCCACATGCGTCCGAGCAAAGCGTCATACCCTGCTGTCACTATGAATAGATCGGCTTCCATTGAATTCGACTGAGACGGTGACTTCACCTTTAGGCTTGATGACGTTATCTGAGTAAAAGCGGAAGGAGACTGAAGTCGGTGGAAGCGATTTGTTGAAAGCAGTTTTCGAAAGCAAAGAGAAACGTGCGTCTGAGTCTGCTTCAAATGCTTGCGACTTGTTGTTGAGTGTTTATCAGTGTCTGGTCCAACCTCGTACAAACCCTCGATGTTTTCAATGCGAGCGATACCATATTCGCTGGTGAGGTGACGATCTTCTTCTTCTTGAGGATGATGAGTTGACAGGGTGTTGGTCTTCAATTTTCGGAGCCGGGTGGTGATGCAAACTTTGGTGACATGACCGATTTTTCCACAATAGGGGCACTTCATGGATTTTAGATCTGTTCTGCAGTTACGCGATTTATGGTTTGCACGACCACAGTTGAGACAAAGACCATCGGGATCTAATGACCAATAATCAACACGGCTTCTAGAACTGCGGGACTGAGAACGATTACGCGAATGAAGGCAGGACTGACGACGACTGTCTTGAGACTTGGGACGCTGTCAGCTACGACGATTTCCTTCTTGACAACGATCGATTTTGTTTGCATCTGCAACTTGAGCAAGCGGCTTCTCTAGTGGCTTACGGCATTGACTTGACTCGAACCGAGATGTTTCCAGCGCTGTGGCTTTAGTTAGAAATCCATCAAAATCCCTTTCAGAGATGTGATGAAATCCGAGATTGAATGATGTGGCTGCTGAGTGATGCTGAGAAAGTACTGCTGAGAAACGACGATTGATACTGATGGAGGAAACATTGTTTCGAAATGGCCCTTGAAGGTTTTGAATTCGATTTCCTTGATAGGATTATCTAGTCCTAGAAATGCAGCTAAATTGTTATAGTGATCTTTCCCAATCCATGAATGCAAGAGTTAAGAATTTTTTTATTATCACTGAAGTTTTTAAGATCACAATAGTTGTCAAAACGCTCCATGTATGCCGAAAAGTTTTCATTTTTGGCGATAAAACTTTCAAAAAGTGTGACTTGTGTTGCTGGTGGGATTTGCTGACTTCAAAGAGTGGATGTCATAACTGATAAGAACCTTTTAAACTGCTCTGTCATTGTCAATTCTGAGTAGGCCCAAAATGCGTAAATTATCTGAGAACTAATGTAAAAATGCTCAAACAACGTATAGTTGGTGAAAATAGGAAAATTGAAGCAGAAAGTAACTTTGGAGCGGCAACTGGAACAGATGCGACTTGGAACTGTAACGGAACTTAAAAAAACCGACGAACTGGGCACGATGGTTACTGGTTTATGTTAATGTCAGTCACTTTTCACAATGCTTTGCAGTTTTTCTTTCACTCTCGTCGACAACTTGTTGTGACACGGGGCCGAATAATATTCTAAATTTGATATCAGCTACACATAATACTCTTTAGTATGATAACAATGATATGGAATTTACATATTTACTCAACCGGCTGAACGAGACAGTTCTTCACTCTAGTCTAGATCGAGCTCGCTCGTACTGTACACAATTATACAGTCTAGGCCGAATATGCTCGCACGCTTCACTATAATAACTACCATAGATGCATCCTCTCATCAATAAAGAGGATATTGAGCCCTGAGTGTACATCAAAACTGGTATTGAAATGCTAACACCAACTCGTTTGCAGTAAAATATGCTATGTACCCAAGGATGGCCTTGCTGGAAGGATCGAAGACTTAAAGACTTATCTTAAAGTAAAACAAAAAATAAGTTTGAGTTTCGTTGGAGAAATAGAAAAAAAGTCTTCCATTTTATTTTTGAGGGGGAGAGAGAGAGTAGAGGATGAGACCAGTATATAAATTTGCTTTGGATACAGTATTTGGGCAAACTTAAACCAACTCAACTCAAAATCTTCTATCCATCCGTGGTGTGTCGGCACCACAACTAAAGTTTTACATATGGGCCCAGGTCAAGGTCAGTGTCGACGGCAGGACTGTAATGTGCCCACAAAGGGGAATTTGTTTAAAAAAAATCAATTTTAATTCATTCTACCAAATCAATATAGCCTCCTTCAAAGTAATCCCCATCAATGCATTTAAGCCAACGTTTTTCCAATTCTTAAAAATAATCTGAAAGGCCCTTTTCCTTTCAATGCTTGCATTGATTCAGCTTTTATTTCCATGATCGAGTCGAAATGGTATCTACACAGTGATCTTTTCAGTTTAGGGAATAGCCCGAAGTTACCCGGTGCTAAATCAATACGATGGTTGCGCAACGATATGAGCAGCATTTTTAGCAAAATGGTCTCGAATTACAGTCAATCAGACACAGTGAAAATCGATAAGCAAAATCACGTGATCGAATATATGGGCCTGAAACTCTAAAAAATATTGCGCCGAATAGAAAAATAAACCATGTTAAAAATATATAAAATATATTTTGTATTTATCAACATCGGTACAAATAAATTGTTGTAAAACATAACTTTTATCTCATGGCAAGTTAACAACTTAAATCTATTAAATGCATCTTTTGTCTGGTACTTTGTACAATTAGACAATTTGATTATAAACACATTACATGCGGAAGACACCAAACTTCGTTTCCTGTCCTGGATTGTTAAGAGCAGCAATTAGACTTAAACCCAAAACTTGTCGCGTTTTTGCCGGATCAATTATTCCATCATCCCATAGTCTTGCAGTACTGTAGTAAGGAGAGCCTTCTTCTTCATATTTCTTCAAGATTGGAGCTTTTAATTTTTCACTTTGTTCCTTAGTCCATTCTTTATCGGCGCGTTTGTATTGGTCGATTGTTATTTGCTCCAAAACATTGGCCGCTTGGGGTCCACCCATTACAGAAATGCGTGAGTTAGGCCACATATAAAGGAATCGCGGTGAATAAGCTCTACCGCACATGCCTACGAAGAATTTATTACTGTATTTTTTATGATTTTTGTGAAGGATTACAAATACCATAATTTCCAGCTCCGTAAGATCCTCCGATTATGACTGTAAATTTAGGTACATCGGCACATGCTACAGCTGTAACCATTTTGGCACCGTTTTTGGCGATTCCATTGGCTTCAGCATCGCGACCCACCATGAAACCTATAAAAGGAAAAAGGCTTTGGTGTTTTTTCATCATCGGTAACTTTCAGCGATAAAAAACACATAATAATTTTTTTTAAAATTTGTATGTTTCCCTCTTTTGTTATCCCAAGCTTGAAACGACATTTATTTTGCTTTCCAGTTCTTACCCAAAATGTTCTAAATTGAAGATATACGGTACACTTAATTAAGCAGCTTCATATTCACGAAGTGTCATAGATAAGTATATTGGATTAAATGAAGCGTCTCTTTTAACAATTAATGTTTTTCCAAATGGAAACCAATGGAAGATTATATTCTCCCATTCATGCTATTGCATTATTGGAACAAGAGAAGTTATTTCACTTTTTTTTATACAGGCTTTCTATTTGCTCTTAAGTAATCGCATAATACCTGTAGATAACGATAATATAAAAAATACTAAATGAAACACTTCTTAATAAGGCTCTAAATGGAAAGATGCTCGATAATCGTATGGGAGAAGGTTAAATAGAAAAATAAAAGACACAAATTATCATATATGATAGCTATGCTATGGCTTACCGGTAATATTCTGAAGGAATATCAATGGAATTTTCCGTTGAGCACACAATTGAATGAAATGTGCACTTTTTAGAGCACTTTCGGAGAACAACACACCATTGTTTCCAATTATTCCAACCAAGTTCCCATATAACCTGAAAGGTATTGCTTTAATAGCAATGGAAATTATCGAATACGAGCATATTATTACCTAGCAAATCCACAGACAACTGTTTCCCCATACATCTTTTTAAATTCATTAAACCGACTGCCATCAACTATTCTTGCAATAATTTCTCTCACATCAAAGCTCTTAGTCAACGTGGATCCAACAATGCCATAAATTTCCCTAGGATCGTATTTTGGCTCTTCTATGTTGATTTTCTCGGTCCTACTATTTTGCAAAATTGTATTCGATGTATACAATAGGTCTTCGTTGTAACTATTGGAAGATGTGAAGTTTAGATTTTTAACAGCTTGTCGAGCTAAATAGATGGCATGTTCATCATCAACTGCATAGTGATCCGTGACGCCAGACGTTTTGCAATGTAGATCGGCACCGCCCAAATCTTCAGCAGAAACTTCTTCCCCTGTAGCGGCTTTCACTAATGGTGGACCAGCTAAGAAAATTGTTCCCTGCTTCTTAACAATAATGCTTTCATCTGCCATTGCTGGCACATAAGCTCCACCAGCTGTACAACTTCCCATTACAACAGCTATTTGCGGAATTCCCAATGAAGACATCCTCGCTTGGTTGAAAAATATCCGTCCAAAATGCATTTTATCTGGAAATACTTCATCTTGTCGTGGAAGATTAGCGCCACCGGAATCAACTAAATAAATGCAAGGTAATCGATTTTCCTGTGCAATCTCTTGTGCTCGAAGATGCTTTTTAACTGTTATAGGATAGTATGTTCCACCTTTAACTGTTGCATCGTTTGCAACGATAACACACTCCATTCTGAACAAATTTATGTTATTTAAAGTCAAGAATAAATATAATTTTCTTACCCATGCACGCGCCCGATGCCAGTAATAATGCCACCAGAATTGATGATTTCATTTCCATATAGCTGATAACCAGCCAAAGGGCTCATTTCAAGAAAAGCTGATCCTTTGTCCAGCAATAAATTGATCCGATCCCTGGCTAAAAGCTTTCCTTTGGATGTATGACGAGCGATCGCTTCAGAACCTCCTCCGCCTAAGACATTTTTTGTTATTTGTTTAAGTTCGTCGAGTATAGTTTTCATCTGCGACGCATTTTCCTAAAGAACAAGAAAAACAGTTGTCACATTAAATTTTTGAATTTAAAAAGTATCGAAAAATAAAATAAAAATGAAATGAGACGTTTAGGAAAGTGATAAACTCTCCAGAGTTATCGACCAATCCTGAGATTAATATTCAACTGATTTTAATTATATAATTTTATGCATAAAGGATCTAGCTCGGGTATGGGAGGAGCTTCATTATCTCACCTCCCCTTTTATTTTCCTCTCACAGACAAAATATTACTCCCGTTTTAAATATAAAATTATAATATATGAATGTAGGGATACGAATGGAAGGAGCAAATAAAGAAATGCGCCACTTGTAGGTTTTAAACGTTTTATTAAAACAAATAGGCAGAAACTTCAAGGAATAATTTAAACATATTTTCCGTGACGCGCATCAGCGAGAGACTCTCGTCAAGTCACTTCTCTCTCAAGTACATTTCCAACCGAAAGTAGGTCCATTATGAAACGTCATTGCTAATACAGTCAATCACAAAAATATTCAAATGTTTTATCCGATATCGTTCCTACAGATCGGCCGTCCTGACCTATGCATCGCCCTCGATGCTGCTGTCTTCGAATCCGCGAAACCCGTCAGCAATGGAATCGATCGACGTCGGATAGGGCTTTAGGTTGTCAGCTGAGGTCCCCGTCTCATTCGGCCCTTCGTGCTCGCCGACCTTTTTCACCCGATAACGATCTTTCTTTAGAACGGTGGTTACTTTGTATGGTCCGAGAAACTTGGAATGCACCTTCAAACCAGCTCCGAATTGAGTTCTTCGTATTGTAGTAATCTAAGAACTATGGCTCTAAAAGCAGCGCTGACACAGGCACACAGCACGAACGCAATTTAATAAGGATTCAGTCGATTCAGTCACCTTCCCCATCGCAACACTCGTTTTTTTTTCGCAGGAATAATAAGTGGAAAAATTTCCTTTGTACTTAACACCCGGGAAACAAAATTCTAAAAATGTTTAAAAATTTCTAATGTGTAGTATCTTATTACAATATCTTTTGAAGATAATTTAACGAATTGCGGTGTAACGCGGTATGCAAATGCTTAGAACGAAACGGTTAACCCCTTTTAATTATGAATGCTAAAATCATTGTATCATTTAACCTGTTAATTATATGAACGCTAAAATCATTGTATCATTTAAACCCCTTAAAATTTGTCTAATTCTTCCGATTTTTCCCACCTAATTACGCCTAATTATCATAAACGACAAATTGCCTTCAATTGATAACTTAATTGAACCTACAAAAGACAGTGAAAAGGGAAATTGCAAATACCGCCGTCATAAACTACAAATGATAAGGAAAAAGTACATTTGATAGCAACAAAAACCTTCAATTGTGTGATTTCCCCCTTTCTGAATGGGTTCGTATTGTTCTACTTGCCCATAAAGTGTCGTAGTTGCTTGAGTGTGGAGAATATTAAATTGTGCTTGCGAAATTTGCATGCTATTGCGTCGTAAATCGTGAAAATGGGTGATAACTACATAACAACATTGGAAATTGGAATTATCGGGGAGAGTGGCGCCGGCAAGTCGAGTCTGATGCTTCGTCTGACAAACGAGGAATGGGATGGAGATCAGGAGTCTGCTCGAAACCGCCAGACAGCGCGGACGCCGCGTAAAGAAGAAGCGAGTTGGGAGTGAGAGGAGATTGCGGGCTGATCAGAATGTCGCCGAGACACGTGGAAAAGTTTCTCGCGTAAAAGACAGTGAAATATTGTAAAAAAATAGACGATAAAGTTATCGTGCAAATTGTGAACACTTTGTTAGTCGTGTGAGTTAGCGAAAAGTGGAATAAAACTCGTGTTCCGTCAAAATCTAGTGGAAGTGTTTTCGCTTGGGTGTCCAAAGGTTTCTCCCTCCCTTAAATCATTTGTCGAAAAGTTATTCTTTAGTTCCCAGAAATAATCAGGTCCCCAAAGGAGATATGAAACGGAGAAACAATTTGAAAATGTGGAAAAAGGCGTCATTGATTTGCCCCCGAATTTAGTAACAATTAGTTACTCAATGCACTTAGCATGTAACGGATTTGTAATTAACCGTTAGCTCTTTTGTCGGAAATTTTTTGAAATGCTGTGATGCAACTTCGCTTCATCGATTAAGGAAGTCGGTTCGCGTGGAATCGTTGTTGTTAATGTACTGTGCATGTTCCAATACAAATTCGGAAACCCCTCCACAATACTTGTTAGAAGAAGCGTGCACACAGAGATGAATCGTGAGAATACAAACAAAATGGAACGTTTCACAGAAGTACACAGAACATTTTCATGGAATAAATTCTGTGTTTGAATGGTGCATGCTTGGGGTGAAATGAATTAGTGAAGGATCAGAGAGCAAGTCTTCGAAGAAAAACCGGCAACCCGAACAAAATAAATACGCGTTTGATCGACAAATATCTCTTCGAATTTTCTCACGTTTCCCTATGTGGCAACGAAAAAGAAAAGTACGGTAATTCGCAAATGTAGATTTAATTAGACACAAGAGAATAAACTAGTAAATACACGGTGGATATTTGCGTGGAAAAAATAAAAGTGCGTGTGTGGTCGGAGTAAATTGATCGCGATAGAAATGCACAAAGTAATGCTTGCGAGGATTCTGTAGCAAGAAGTGAAGTGAAGGCCCAAATTTAAAGCACGTCGGCCAGTTGCACTAAACAACAAAGTGATAATAACGGTCCAGACATTGCAACACAGCACGCTCACCGTGGAAATTGATCCTAGCAAAACGATCAAAGAGCTGAAGCAGGAAATCGAGGCTGTCCATGCTTTTCGGGAATTGCAAGGAAAGGTTGCAGAATTGTCGGGAGAAGAGGAGGCTTTCACATTATTCGGCGCAGACATAACTTGAGTAGTTCACATTATTTCAAGTAATAGAAAATTCATATTAGCTTTTGCATGCATGTTCATTTTCGCGTCTTATTGGAATCCCGTATGAAGTTCAAGTCACAAAACCTTAGAATTAAAAGCGTCGATTGAAAGTGTAGTTGTAAGAAAAGCTTATCAGTCGTGTTCAGATACAAGACGACCTGAGCATTAAGAAACATAATCTTGAGGAGATAATTTTCTCTATAGAATGTTATGTGGCATTCAATGAATTTTGTCGAAATATTTTAGGATAAAGTTCGCATGAAAATTATAGCACCATGATGTAATCAATTGCATATAGAACTTTGCTATCACACGATTAATTTGAATGAATCTGTCTGAGTTCAGAGCGATTAATTTGCATGTATCCATTTTTATACTGATTACGTTGTGCATCCAGAGATTACGCCTGGTTTTAGTAATTCTTGTTCGTGAACTTCAATGTATTTCTTGCTATAGATTTTTTTTGGCACTCTCAAATATCTGCACTTTACTAGTTTTCGATACCGGATATGTAAATGAGCATACTTATTGGTCTAATTTTGAAGGCTTAATTTTATATTCATACATATTTTAATCAGTTCGTGAAAGTGAACATTTTTTTCAATTTCATGAAAAATTTTGGATTTGTAGTATAATAAAGAGTATGTTCAGTTTACGCTTTGTCGATGTACTTGAACATCAAAGGCATTATATCATTTGCATTTAGTGATACTCCGTTAAAAGTTCCCGAAAGTTGAATAAAAAATTAAGTTAACATTACCTTATTATTTAATAATAATAATTATAAAATAATACTGATTCATTTATTTAAATAAATAAATTTACCTAATTATTTACCCTATAAATCTTTCTACTACCCCTTTATATGACAGCACTGATTCAAATTCTTAGTAAAATTAAACCATAAGATAAAATATCACACCTAAAATAATAGCCTAAACCCATTCAATAAAAAGAATAACAATTTGAAATGATAAAAATCAAAGACAATATAAACAATAAATTTTGCCCCATTCAAAAATATAAAAAGGTATTATAAATGACAGATAAAAATTTAGATTAAATTCGAAGCTTTTGGGTTTAACGAGAGTTAATAATGATGTAATTTCTCAACTGGGATTTTAGAATGACAGTTCAGGTAAAATACAAGTATAAACGAGTATTTGTTGCAACAAGAAGAGATAATTATGGGACATGCAAAATAATCACTTGCAACATCGTTGTTCTGGCATTTTCCGCAGAAGTCTGTAATGTAACAGTATCTGAACATTATTCTTATAATTAAAAGTCAAAAATTTAATAAAGGGCGATAATTTTAGTCTATCAAATCGCTCTCTAAGAGCTTGGAATTAATTCTCAACCAGAGATTGCAATTTTGAAAACCCTGTTAACATCGCTCGTCAGAAAGGTAGATTGGAATCGAAACATTTCCTGTGTTGAAGATTATCTTTCTCCAATTGATTCATTACTAAAATTCTGCCTTTTATTTAAGTATTATTTATCACCATACAAAATGTACATAAGTGTAACGTAAATAGTTAATTTATATTCAAATTCCAAATAAGATTTTGTGGTCAGCTATAGAGTATCAGAAAATGTGTAATTCCGGAATTTAACCTGTTAGAAACCAATAAGTTAGATTAGGTATAGATGATCTAATGAATTGATTGAAAATTGAAAGAAAAAAATAAAAATGAATTAAAAGCGTACCCGAGGGTCTTTCCTTTCCTCCATTTCTAACCGGGTATAGGACCCGGTACGGTGGCAGGCTTCCGCCTCAAAATATGAGCCAGCCACCGGGTACTTAAAAATTTTTCTGTTTCAGGAGACTTAATGGGTTGAGTGGCCCAAGCCAAGTGCCTTTTTATGGCATAAAGTTATGCAATTCCATTGTATAATTCTATGACATAAATTGGTCACCGGGGTACTCCCCTTCTGATGGGAAGGTTCATACAATTCAAGTTGTATGAGTTTTCCACTCAGAAGAGGAATACCTGGCCACTTCAACGATTTAACATTGGATTTATTCCGGTTGGGTGGGCATGAAGGGGCTCCACCACCACCCGGTTGCCCCTCTTTCATTTGTGGGCCCTGAATGTATTTGGGTAAGGACGAGGTCACCCCCAAATTAGTCTTTCTTGTCAGGTTGCACTTGTTCTCGCAACAAGTCGTAATTCCTTCGTGGAGGTTATCTACTGATTTGCGACTTCGGTCGTCCTCTCGAACTCTGCAAGCAATTCGTGAATGCGAAATGTTTTGTAGTGAGTCCTCGTGCCGGGGAAACGAACCCGCCCCACGACACCGCAATGCTAGCCTGCCAGCGCATTCACGCGTCTCCGGACGAGGGCATTCTCGGCAGGAATCAACACCTTCCTCTGCCGAGGCAGCAGAACATCGCTGCGGTCCTTCACGGACATATGAAAATCTCTTATTCCCTACAAATGGCGCCCAACGTGGGGCCCGAAAAGCCCGGCTGTATCATCAGTCGTGAGCACGAGACAGTCCATCGTCTCTAGGTGTCCCCACAAGGTGTTAGAAATTTTGGCGGGTAGATAACTCCCGAGGGTTTTTGCACTAATCGTGCCCCAGCAGCCGAGTAACTTCCGAACGTGTGTTGTCTTCGGACATCAATATCGTTTGGTCCTTCTTTTGATTTATACCTTGGTGGTTTACCACCATTGTATAACTAGTAAGGCCAAATTATATTAGAGTCCCTTTTTGTGTTCGGAGGTTATTATCCCAACATCTATTTTGCGGAGGATTCTGATCCGCTCCCCAAACCAGCGGTGCCTAAGTGTCTTAAATTACATGGATTTTGATTTCATGTGATTGGCTGATTAGCTAATCCATGACTATCCATGACAAGACACGCGCTGCTTGTGGATTAGAATCCCACCCTGGGCTGACAAGCTGTAACTTGAGAAGTTTGCTAATGAGGGATCACTTCGGAACCCTGATTTTCATGGTGCCACAAGAGAGTGTCCCTGAAACGTTTTAGAAGGATTGTGCCATGGTGTCCATACTTGGGAGGAAGGACGGAAAGGAAAGACCGATTATTTTTTTTGATAACTTAAAACTTTTTTGAAACTTTATCATACATTTTTTTTTGTGAGGTTCGACTATAGTTCGCCACTGACGGCCACTTACAAATCATAAATTTTGCATCATTTTTTTCACATTTTCATTATTTATATATATATATTTATTTAGGTTTTTAGTTAGCAATTTAAATTTCTTTTAGCATGCCCACCAAAAGAACTCCCGAAAGGAGAAAGTTGCGGTCGGATGCCGGACCAGCTCTATTGTGTTCCATCTGTCACGAGGACATGGACGAAACTACAAGCCAGAGGTTGCAGTGCGGACACAGGCTACATCAGCTGTGTTTGGCACAACTGCGGCAAACTTCATCCACGTGCCCGCTCTGTCGACAGCCTTTGGAAATCGCACAGCCAGCAACAGAACGACCTCAGTCCTCCAGTACAAGTGGAGCTGTCCCCAAAAGCGGACCCCTTCCATCCACTACAAGGAGTGCACGAGACGATGACTACAGGGCTGAAGCAGTTCCGCCTGCAGAAGAAGCGAGTCCACCGGTGGCTGTGGAAGCCACAGTTCTACGAGATCTAATGGCGCTCGTACAGGACATGTCCACCCGGCTCGCCTCTCTAGAGAGCCAGAGAGAGAACCCCGCACCATCCCGGCCAAGAACTCCTCCTATGTGGGATTCGGACCCAAATCCGTGGGACTTCCCAGTAGACTCGCGGCGTGATCCCGAACGGATCCGGCCAGGTACAGCCATGAATCCGTTGGCTCCAGTTTACCGGCCCCGATTGAGCCAAGCACCGCCACCAAATCAGGCTCCCGTGATTCCGCCGGACCAACGCTTCCATCCACACGACATGTATCGGCTGAAGCCGACACAGATCCCCAGCATCATCCAGGGATGGAATCTACATTTCAGTGGGGAACCCAATACGATAACGGTGGAGGTTTTCATAAGTCGGGTGGAGTCACTGATTGAGCAGATGCTAGCAGGAGACCGCACAGCGCTCGCAGGATACCTGCCAATGCTGCTTAGGGGAGCAGCCCTGGAGACATATTGGAGGATACATTCAGCTCCACCATCCATACGCTGGTCACGGCTGAAGGAGGTACTCCGCATGGAATACCCTACGGTCGACATGGACGAATTAGTCCTGGATAAGATGAATGCTAGATGGCAGCGTCCGGACGAGTCCTTCCATAAATATCGAGCCGATATCCTTCGGTTGAATGACCAGCTGTCAGAGCCATTGTCTTCTACCCAAATTCTTCGCCTGCTAAAGCGCAATCTAAGACCGGAGATTCGTCGGCATATCGTGAACTCCGATCCACAGAGTATGGAGGCCCTGCTGAGAAATGTGCGTCGTATAGAAGGGTTTGAGGAAGACCTACGGGACCGGCCATACTTACTAACCAGGACGGGTCCTCGACGAGGAATCGCGGAATTGGCCCCAGATTATACCACCCTAGATCTGGAGGATGATTTGGACCCAGACCAGCTTGCTGTAGCGGCAGTGGGAAGTCTTACGACCTGCTGGAATTGTCACCAAACCGGACACCGGTTCATTTCATGCCGCGCAGAACGTAAGGTTTTCTGCTACGGTTGCGGCAAGCCGGACACTTACTTCCCGGACTGTTCTGAATGTGCCGCACGAAAAAACGGCCAAAAGAGTACCCGACCACCTCAGCGGTACTCGAAACCCCAGCAGTAGCTCCTCAGTCAGCGGCTCACCCCAACCAACCTGACGTTAACCCACCAGCCATAACCATTACGACTGCGGATGTTCACTCTCTTCCGGAGACCTCACCAACGACAATATTAAAACGACCATCGCAGTCACTGCCAGAAGAACCGCGGCAGCCTCAAGTACGCACTCTAAAACCTTATCATGTTAGACTGCAGGAATATCGGGTGGCTCGAGAGCGAATATTTGCTTCCGAAGTTGTCACTTCCCGTCCGTGCACGACAAAATGGTCAACCCGTCGTTGGCGGAATTTCCGCAAGAGAGTGCGCACCTGCCGTCAAACCGTAAACTCTTGTAACATCTCGGAGGTTGCTGAGAATGAGATCAGACCTTATCATCCAATTAAAGTGTTGGGCGAGACCGTGTTTGCATTGATCGACACGGGTGCCAGTATCAGTTGTCTGGCCTCGAGCTTTGGCTCGAAAGTGCTCCAAGAATACCCGAACTTGATTAAATCCTGGCGCACTGAAATCAGTACAGCTGATGGCACCAAACACCCTATACGAGGTAAACTAACAACACCCGTGACGTTCAGGGGTCAGACGAAGGATATTACCTTCTACATTATCCCGTCTTTGACTCAGAACGTATACCTTGGTGTCGATTTCGTCCTTCGCTTTGGACTGGCCTCCGATTTATTCACCGATTTGTCTTTAAAAACCAGAAATGTCAACGAAATCACTTCTACTCCCGATAGGCATGACCTGACGTCTAACCAACGGCAACGCCTAGAAGCATCCATTGCTGCTTTCCCATCTTACGCTACCCAAGGCCTTGGCCGCACCACCCTAGTCTCACACGCCATCGACGTTGGCGATAGTAAACCGATTAAACAGAGACACTACGCCATCTCGCCAGCCATGGAGAAATTGGTGTATGCGGAATTAGATAGGATGCTCGAGTTGGGGGTCATAGAAGAGTCCCAAAGTGCCTGGTCCTCACCGGTAACCTTGGTTGTAAAGCCAGGTAAAGTCCGCCTCTGTCTTGATGCCCGTAAGGTAAACGCGGTTACCATCAAGGACGCGTACCCTCTTCCACTCATCGATGGAATACTAGGGAGACTGCCGAAAGCCAATTATATCACCAGTCTCGACCTAAAAGACGCCTTCTGGCAAATTCCACTCGATGAGGGCTCGAGGGACAAGACCGCCTTCACAGTGCCTGGACGACCATTATATCAGTTCGTCACAATGCCCTTTGGCCTGTGTAACGCGCCGCAAACGATGACTCGGTTGATGGACAAGGTCATCCCACCTCACCTAAAACACCAAGTGTTCGTGTACCTTGATGATCTGTTACTCATCACGGAAACGTTCGATCAACACCTCCTACTTCTACAAGAAGTAGCCCTGCACATCAGTAAGGCGGGACTCACCATCAACGTACAGAAAAGTAAGTTTGTCATGAAAGAAGTCCGATACCTCGGTCATGTTATAGGATATGGCACTATCAAAACGGATCCAGACAAAACTCGTGCGATTGATGAGTTCCCCTTACCAAAAACTGTGAAGCAGCTACGACGTTTCCTTGGTGTGTGCGGTTGGTACCGAAGGTTTGTTCGGAATTATGCAACAGTCTCAGCGCCCCTGTCAGACATGTTGCGGAAAGGGAAGTTCGTTTGGACTGAACTCAGCCGAAAGGCATTTGAAGAGCTTAAACAAGCCCTCACATCAGCTCCTGTCTTGCACAGCCCCGACTTCACGAAGCCCTTCTCCATTCATTGTGACGCAAGTCAACATGGAGTAGGAGCCGTGCTGGTGCAATTGACCGATGAAGGAGAGGAAGCTCCCATCGCCTTCATGTCCAATAAGCTGAATTCGGCCCAAAGAAACTATACTGTTTCCGAGCAAGAATGTTTGGCAGCGGTAATGGCTGTGAAGAAATTCCGAGCGTATATCGAGGGCCACCAATTCGAGATCATCACGGACCACGCGTCACTACAATGGTTGATGAACCAGGCAGATTTAAGTGGACGCCTAGCCAGATGGGCTCTTAAACTGCAAGGGTTCAAGTTCTCCATCAAACATCGGAAAGGAACCCAGAACATCGTACCCGACACTCTCTCACGGATGTTTTCCCCAGAGGGAGCCGAAATAACAATAAATGACGAGGACCCCATCGAAATAGATTTGGACAGCCCACATTTCGAATCAGATAGCTACAAAGAGTTGAGGCAAACCATAGCGACCCAACAGACACAGCTGCCTGACTTGAAGGTAATAGACGGCTATGTGTATAGACGAAACGAATACGCCACTGGTGATCCATGGCAGGAAGAAGAGTCTTGGAAACTCTGGGTACCGGAGGAAATGACACAACAGCTGATCCTCCGCGCACATGATCATCCGTTAAGTGCCCACGGAGGTTACGGTCGAACACTACGGCGACTAAAAAAATACTTCTTTTGGCCTAAAATGGCATCCCAGGTCAAAGACTACGTGAGCGCCTGTGAGACCTGTAAAGGCACCAAAGCGCCCAACCAGCCTCTTCGACCTCCTATGGGTCAACTCAACGTCCCAGAACGCGTGTTCCAGCGTCTATACATCGATCTACTCGGTCCATATCCTCGGTCTTCCATGGGACACATCGGAGCTATAGTCGTTCTAGATCAGCTCTCAAAATTCCCAATGGTGGAACCTATCCGTAAATTCACAACTCCATCGATCGTGAAATTCTTAGAGAACCGGGTATTCCATGTGTTCGGAGTTCCAGAGAGTGTGTACTCAGATAATGGAGTACAGTTCCGGTCTCGGCAGTTTAAGAGCCTACTTGAGCAGTATGGCATTGAACACCAACTGACGCCCATATACTCTCCTCAGTCCAACGCGTCAGAACGGTTGAACCGCACCCTATTGGCCGCGATCCGTTCCTACGTCCACCCATCTCAAAAGGATTGGGATCGGCGATTGTCTGCCATCACATGCGCCCTGCGATCCTCGTATCATTCCGTCACCGGTGTCGCCCCTTACTTTGCCGCCTTTGGACAGCACATGATTTGCCACGGTAAATCATACCGACTGTTACGGCAATTAAAGTGTTTGGGAGACCCGGTCGTTGCGCTGGAGCCCCACGAACGTTTAGGAGACCTCCGCCAACAGATCGGACGGAAGATTAAGGCCGCAGGTAGTGCAAATGAAGCGCAGTACAATCTCCGGTCACGATCTGCTAATTTCAAAGAAGGAGATGAAGTTTTCCGGCGAAATTTCCGCCAAAGTGACGCCGCGGGGCATTACAACGCCAAGCTGGATAGGCGATTCCTGAAAAGCCGCATAAAGAAGGTAATGGGACCTAACCGTTACTTGATAACGGATCCATCGGGAAAAGAAGTGGGGATATACCACGCGAAAGACCTGCGCCGATAGATAATTGGGCACGTCTGTTTGTCCGTCCGCATATATTTTCAAAAACGCGCAAAGATTGTATACTTCCAGGCAAACATAGACATAAGTCAGTCCGTCCGTCTGTTAATTGTGTTCTTTTATTGTTCGTCATCTCTAGTCCCGACGCCGAAGGCAACCCGTGAGACACAGAAAGATCCTTCAGCTCCTTTTTCGTAATCCGCATTGCCTTGGGATCACGAGAAAATTAGCTGCCCTGTAGTAATCTAAGAACTATGGCTCTAAAAGCAGCGCTGACACAGGCACACAGCACGAACGCAATTTAATAAGGATTCAGTCGATTCAGTCACCTTCCCCATCGCAACACTCGTTTTTTTTTCGCAGGAATAATAAGTGGAAAAATTTCCTTTGTACTTAACACCCGGGAAACAAAATTCTAAAAATGTTTAAAAATTTCTAATGTGTAGTATCTTATTACAATATCTTTTGAAGATAATTTAACGAATTGCGGTGTAACGCGGTATGCAAATGCTTAGAACGAAACGGTTAACCCCTTTTAATTATGAATGCTAAAATCATTGTATCATTTAACCTGTTAATTATATGAACGCTAAAATCATTGTATCATTTAAACCCCTTAAAATTTGTCTAATTCTTCCGATTTTTCCCACCTAATTACGCCTAATTATCATAAACGACAAATTGCCTTCAATTGATAACTTAATTGAACCTACAAAAGACAGTGAAAAGGGAAATTGCAAATACCGCCGTCATAAACTACAAATGATAAGGAAAAAGTACATTTGATAGCAACAAAAACCTTCAATTGTGTGATTTCCCCCTTTCTGAATGGGTTCGTATTGTTCTACTTGCCCATAAAGTGTCGTAGTTGCTTGAGTGTGGAGAATATTAAATTGTGCTTGCGAAATTTGCATGCTATTGCGTCGTAAATCGTGAAAATGGGTGATAACTACATAACAACATTGGAAATTGGAATTATCGGGGAGAGTGGCGCCGGCAAGTCGAGTCTGATGCTTCGTCTGACAAACGAGGAATGGGATGGAGATCAGGAGTCTGCTCGAAACCGCCAGACAGCGCGGACGCCGCGTAAAGAAGAAGCGAGTTGGGAGTGAGAGGAGATTGCGGGCTGATCAGAATGTCGCCGAGACACGTGGAAAAGTTTCTCGCGTAAAAGACAGTGAAATATTGTAAAAAAATAGACGATAAAGTTATCGTGCAAATTGTGAACACTTTGTTAGTCGTGTGAGTTAGCGAAAAGTGGAATAAAACTCGTGTTCCGTCAAAATCTAGTGGAAGTGTTTTCGCTTGGGTGTCCAAAGGTTTCTCCCTCCCTTAAATCATTTGTCGAAAAGTTATTCTTTAGTTCCCAGAAATAATCAGGTCCCCAAAGGAGATATGAAACGGAGAAACAATTTGAAAATGTGGAAAAAGGCGTCATTGATTTGCCCCCGAATTTAGTAACAATTAGTTACTCAATGCACTTAGCATGTAACGGATTTGTAATTAACCGTTAGCTCTTTTGTCGGAAATTTTTCGAAATGCTGTGATGCAACTTCGCTTCATCGATTAAGGAAGTCGGTTCGCGTGGAATCGTTGTTGTTAATGTACTGTGCATGTTCCAATACAAATTCGGAAACCCCTCCACAATACTTGTTAGAAGAAGCGTGCACACAGAGATGAATCGTGAGAATACAAACAAAATGGAACGTTTCACAGAAGTACACAGAACATTTTCATGGAATAAATTCTGTGTTTGAATGGTGCATGCTTGGGGTGAAATGAATTAGTGAAGGATCAGAGAGCAAGTCTTCGAAGAAAAACCGGCAACCCGAACAAAATAAATACGCGTTTGATCGACAAATATCTCTTCGAATTTTCTCACGTTTCCCTATGTGGCAACGAAAAAGAAAAGTACGGTAATTCGCAAATGTAGATTTAATTAGACACAAGAGAATAAACTAGTAAATACACGGTGGATATTTGCGTGGAAAAAATAAAAGTGCGTGTGTGGTCGGAGTAAATTGATCGCGATAGAAATGCACAAAGTAATGCTTGCGAGGATTCTGTAGCAAGAAGTGAAGTGAAGGCCCAAATTTAAAGCACGTCGGCCAGTTGCACTAAACAACAAAGTGATAATAACGGTCCAGACATTGCAACACAGCACGCTCACCGTGGAAATTGATCCTAGCAAAACGATCAAAGAGCTGAAGCAGGAAATCGAGGCTGTCCATGCTTTTCGGGAATTGCAAGGAAAGGTTGCAGAATTGTCGGGAGAAGAGGAGGCTTTCACATTATTCGGCGCAGACATAACTTGAGTAGTTCACATTATTTCAAGTAATAGAAAATTCATATTAGCTTTTGCATGCATGTTCATTTTCGCGTCTTATTGGAATCCCGTATGAAGTTCAAGTCACAAAACCTTAGAATTAAAAGCGTCGATTGAAAGTGTAGTTGTAAGAAAAGCTTATCAGTCGTGTTCAGATACAAGACGACCTGAGCATTAAGAAACATAATCTTGAGGAGATAATTTTCTCTATAGAATGTTATGTGGCATTCAATGAATTTTGTCGAAATATTTTAGGATAAAGTTCGCATGAAAATTATAGCACCATGATGTAATCAATTGCATATAGAACTTTGCTATCACACGATTAATTTGAATGAATCTGTCTGAGTTCAGAGCGATTAATTTGCATGTATCCATTTTTATACTGATTACGTTGTGCATCCAGAGATTACGCCTGGTTTTAGTAATTCTTGTTCGTGAACTTCAATGTATTTCTTGCTATAGATTTTTTTTGGCACTCTCAAATATCTGCACTTTACTAGTTTTCGATACCGGATATGTAAATGAGCATACTTATTGGTCTAATTTTGAAGGCTTAATTTTATATTCATACATATTTTAATCAGTTCGTGAAAGTGAACATTTTTTTCAATTTCATGAAAAATTTTGGATTTGTAGTATAATAAAGAGTATGTTCAGTTTACGCTTTGTCGATGTACTTGAACATCAAAGGCATTATATCATTTGCATTTAGTGATACTCCGTTAAAAGTTCCCGAAAGTTGAATAAAAAATTAAGTTAACATTACCTTATTATTTAATAATAATAATTATAAAATAATACTGATTCATTTATTTAAATAAATAAATTTACCTAATTATTTACCCTATAAATCTTTCTACTACCCCTTTATATGACAGCACTGATTCAAATTCTTAGTAAAATTAAACCATAAGATAAAATATCACACCTAAAATAATAGCCTAAACCCATTCAATAAAAAGAATAACAATTTGAAATGATAAAAATCAAAGACAATATAAACAATAAATTTTGCCCCATTCAAAAATATAAAAAGGTATTATAAATGACAGATAAAAATTTAGATTAAATTCGAAGCTTTTGGGTTTAACGAGAGTTAATAATGATGTAATTTCTCAACTGGGATTTTAGAATGACAGTTCAGGTAAAATACAAGTATAAACGAGTATTTGTTGCAACAAGAAGAGATAATTATGGGACATGCAAAATAATCACTTGCAACATCGTTGTTCTGGCATTTTCCGCAGAAGTCTGTAATGTAACAGTATCTGAACATTATTCTTATAATTAAAAGTCAAAAATTTAATAAAGGGCGATAATTTTAGTCTATCAAATCGCTCTCTAAGAGCTTGGAATTAATTCTCAACCAGAGATTGCAATTTTGAAAACCCTGTTAACATCGCTCGTCAGAAAGGTAGATTGGAATCGAAACATTTCCTGTGTTGAAGATTATCTTTCTCCAATTGATTCATTACTAAAATTCTGCCTTTTATTTAAGTATTATTTATCACCATACAAAATGTACATAAGTGTAACGTAAATAGTTAATTTATATTCAAATTCCAAATAAGATTTTGTGGTCAGCTATAGAGTATCAGAAAATGTGTAATTCCGGAATTTAACCTGTTAGAAACCAATAAGTTAGATTAGGTATAGATGATCTAATGAATTGATTGAAAATTGAAAGAAAAAAATAAAAATGAATTAAAAGCGTACCCGAGGGTCTTTCCTTTCCTCCATTTCTAACCGGGTATAGGACCCGGTACGGTGGCAGGCTTCCGCCTCAAAATATGAGCCAGCCACCGGGTACTTAAAAATTTTTCTGTTTCAGGAGACTTAATGGGTTGAGTGGCCCAAGCCAAGTGCCTTTTTATGGCATAAAGTTATGCAATTCCATTGTATAATTCTATGACATAAATTGGTCACCGGGGTACTCCCCTTCTGATGGGAAGGTTCATACAATTCAAGTTGTATGAGTTTTCCACTCAGAAGAGGAATACCTGGCCACTTCAACGATTTAACATTGGATTTATTCCGGTTGGGTGGGCATGAAGGGGCTCCACCACCACCCGGTTGCCCCTCTTTCATTTGTGGGCCCTGAATGTATTTGGGTAAGGACGAGGTCACCCCCAAATTAGTCTTTCTTGTCAGGTTGCACTTGTTCTCGCAACAAGTCGTAATTCCTTCGTGGAGGTTATCTACTGATTTGCGACTTCGGTCGTCCTCTCGAACTCTGCAAGCAATTCGTGAATGCGAAATGTTTTGTAGTGAGTCCTCGTGCCGGGGAAACGAACCCGCCCCACGACACCGCAATGCTAGCCTGCCAGCGCATTCACGCGTCTCCGGACGAGGGCATTCTCGGCAGGAATCAACACCTTCCTCTGCCGAGGCAGCAGAACATCGCTGCGGTCCTTCACGGACATATGAAAATCTCTTATTCACTACAGTATGGCTACTAAGTCTCCGTCTTTATACTTTCGTGCCGCCTTACGCCTCTGGTTGTAATTACGCCTGTTTTCCTGTTGGATTTTCGAAATGTTTTGAAGCGCTTCTTGCCGGAGAGCCGATCGATGGTCCTGGAAACAGTTCATGATTTCCTCGTCAATAGCAGCTCGTAGTTCATCGTTGTTACTTAGATGCATTGTCTGTCCAAACATTACTTCAAAAGGACTCATACCAATACTTCTACTGTAGGCCGCGTTGATCTGCTGCTGAACTTTTTCTACATGTTTATACCATGTCGCAGGATTATCAATGGATAATTTTGTAAGAATCGGTATTACAATTCGATTGATTCGCTCAATCTGACCGTTTCCGCGAGGAACTCCCGTTGTCGTTCGCACATGGTGAATTCCCTCTTGGCGACAGTATTCCTCGAACGCTTTTGATGTGAAAGATGCCCCTCGATCGGAAATTATTCGTCTAGGATTTCCAAAAATAGTGGATTGCCTCTGCAACCTACCAATTACTTCATCGGCGGTAGTTGATTTGGTCGGATACAGCCAAACAAATTTGGAGAAAGCATCAACGATTACAAACAAATGGTTATAGCTCTTGTTCGTCGACGGCATTGGTCCTAGATGGTCAATATGGTATGTCTGCAGCGGTTTATCGCCTTTGTCGATGGTGTTCAAAAATCCTTCCGTCTTGCCTTGCTTTCGTTCCGCAAGAATACAGTTTACGCAGTTTGTTATAAACTTCTCGATTTTTTGCGCATCTGAGGGAACCAATATTCTTGTAGCACTATATACTCGGTTTTCTTCCAACCAAAATGTCCTTGTTCGTGGCAACGCCTGATAATGTCGTGCTGCATCGTATTTGGTACAACTAACAGAGTCTTTCCGTCCATCTCACGATATAAAACATTCCCTTTCAACGTGAATTCGAGCGTCTTCTTGTTATTGCCATCTTCCAATATTTTAATCGGCTGTTCGTCGTTACGTTGCTCATTTTTAATCTGTTCCAGAATGATGTTGTCCATTCGCTGAAGAACACATACGTCTGCAGGATATCTGCTTAATGCATCTACATACTTCATTAATGATCCCGACCGATGCTCCACAATGTAGTCGAACTCTTCCAATAACATTGCCCAACGTGAAACTCGAAGACACAAATCTTTTTTCGCCATCGTTCTTGCGAATGCTTGACAATCCGTCACTATTTTAAATTGTGCGCTCAGCAGATATACACGGAATTTCTTCAATGCTTGCACTATTGCCAGAATTTCCAATTCGTAGCTAGTATATCTTGATTGAGTTGGGGTCGTCTTCCAACTGGCATAATGAATAGGATGCATCATTCCATCTTCCGAATCTTTCTGCATAAGAATCGCACCTAATCCGTCCTTAGATGCGGCGGTATGTAGTTCTGTTGGTGCTCCCGTCTTATACAACCTCGAAACTGGGTTTGTTATCAGTGCAGTTTTCAACTGCTCGAACGCGTTCTTTTGCTCCACGCCAAACTCGAAAGAGACTCCATCTTTCAATAAATTGGATATAGGTCGCGCAATTACTGCATAGTTGGCTATGAATTTGCGGAGTGCACCCGTCAAACCTAAAAAGCTTCGAACGTCCTTAACGGTTTTAGGCGTTGGGAACATCGAGACTGCTGTCGTCTTCTTCGGTGATGGTTTGATTGTACCATTTTCAAGGATGTACCCTAAGTATTCGACTCGTTTGGCCATGAAATCACACTTACTCCAGTTTATCATGACGCCGAAATCACTCGAGATTTCTAAAACTTTTCTCAGTTTTTCTAGACTTTCTGCTTCACTCCGTGCCGGGATAATAATGTCATCCAAGTAGGTCAAAACGACGCCTTTTGCAATCAATTCCCGATAAATAGTTTTAACATGCCTTTGGAAAACAGCTGGTGAATTACTCAGACCAAAAGGTACTCGAAGAAATTCAAATTGTCCGTCAGGTGTCACAAAGGCTGTGTATTTCACACTTTCCTTCTCTACAGGTACGTGGAAAAATGCGTTTTTCAAATCGATCGTGGTGAAAACCGTCGAGTCTTGTAATCGGTCTAGCTGGTCTTCTATTAGCGGAAGCGGATATGGGTCGCGAATAATTTTCTTGTTCAACATTCTGTAATCCACGCATAATGTGGCGTCTCCGTTCTTCTTCTCAACCAACACGATGGGAGATGCATATAGCGAAGAGCTATATCGCACGATACCCTCTCTCATCCAATCATTGACTATGTCTGCTACAATCTTCCGTTGTTTGTCCGACAGTCGTCGCGGACCTTGGTGAATCGCAACTTCGTCGTTAAGAACCAAGCGCATCTCGATTCCTGTCTCTTTTATTTTGTTTGGTATATACGCTTCGATGAGATTTTTGACTTCCGCTTTTATAGATGAGTCATTGATATGGCACAGGTAAACTTCACACTCGTCTGGATCTGGGCTGACACTTAAAGTTTTCAAGTGATCGTAAACGCTTTCGTCGTTCGCTCCTTGTTGACTGATGACTTCTTCCGGTTGTTGATTGGCGTTGTCGTTTATTATATCCTTCTCATTCTTTGTTGATTGTTGAGCTGCTTCGGAGTTATTTTCGCCTACAATTCTTACAGTAGCACTCCGTTTTTTTATTGTTATTTCTACGAACTCCGATAATTCACCACCAAGCAACAAGTTATATGGGAAAGTCGAATCCGGCACTACATGCATCGTAAGGGTTAAACGAACACCGTCTATTGTAACCGTCGTGGTAAAATGACCAAGAGTTTGCTGACTGCCAGAGCCAATGCCACCAAATCTAACATAATTTTTCTCAAGACATGGAGCGTCTAGTCCGTCATAGATACTACGTTTTATTAAATGGAGATCACTACCCGAATCAAAAACTGCACGAATTGTTCTTTTGCATATTTGTATGTCTTTATAAGTCTTCATATCCGCTAATTTTAACGCATCACATCTAACCTTCGGGATGTTCACTCGCGGGGTTGGGCACTTGCTTGCAACATGGCCAAAAGCACCACATGAGAAGCACTTTGTTCCCTTCCTTTTAACAGGACAGTCTTTACCGAGATGATTCGAATTTCCACAGTTTGCCAGCGTTTGCCAGACTTAGTATCCGGTATATTTTTTTCACGTAACGGATACTTTGATTTTATTCGCGATTTTATAGCCTCGTATTGAATTAATTTTTGTCGTAATTCCTTTATCGAGCTCGCACCATATAAAATTGTTTTATTACGCTCATCGTCTGGAATACCGTCAATGATGTATTGTATCTTGGCCTTCAACTCGATCTCGGCGTGACTCGCGATATCTAAGACACGATAAACATATTCGTTCGAACTTTCACTCGGCAACTTTCGAATTTCAGTCAATTGTTTGTGAATGTCTTTGCTATTAGCTATCTGTCCGAATTCTACACACAGCGAGCTACGTAATTGATCCCATGATTTTGCGGAGCACTCAAAACCGACAAACAATTTCGCTGATCCACGTAACAATTTCTTCGCGTACACTACTCGTTGCATATCATTCCACCCACACATTTCCGCGGTTTCTTGAAAGTTTTTTAACCATCTTTCAATATTTTGGTATTTATCGCCACTAAATGTTTCCAGCGAGTCTTCAACATCGCGATATGACAACATTGTTTGCCTAAAAGACACCGCACTACATTCAGAGGGCGTTCGGTCAATTTCACTTGCAGCCACTTCCTCTTCCTCGTCGTCCTCGTTCTCTGACATCGTCGCAGCACGTAATCGTTCACGTAAAACTGCCTTTTTTCCGCTGACTGGCAACTCCAAAGTACGCAATCGTTCCCTGATTTCTTCCACAGTCAACGAATCAATATCCATCTTAGCAACGGCCACTGAGCTCCTCAGTCGTTCGCGTAGCACCGCTTTACTTCCCGTTGGTACTTCGCTTTCTTCATCCGGCATATTAAATAATAATCTTCCGAACAATTTACTCTTTGTTTTTGTCTTGATCGCGTCGTCGTCAACCGAACACGTATAGACACGGAATCTTCTTGCACCAAAACCGTCTACTTGTCCTTGAACGCGTCGCCGTCTATCGAACACGTATGGACACGAAATCTTCTTGCACCAAAACCGTCTATTTGTCCTTGAACGCGTCGCCGTCTATCGAACACGTATGGACACGAAATCTTCTTGCACCAAAACCGTCTACTTGTCCTTGAACGCGTCGCCGTCTATCGAACACGTATGGACACGAAATCTTCTTGCACCAAAACCGACTACTTGTCCTTGAACGCGTCGCCGTCTATCGAACACGTATGGACACGAAATCTTTCACCGTCTAGAACTTTCGTCTACTTTTACTCCTATTTTCATTTCAATAGTTACTCCATTTTTTGGCGAATCCCGGTTGAGCCCCCACTTGTAGGGATCCGAATGGAAGGAGCAAATAAAGAAATGCGCCACTTGTAGGTTTTAAACGTTTTATTAAAACAAATAGGCAGAAACTTCAAGGAATAATTTAAACATATTTTCTGTGACGCGCATCAGCGAGAGACTCCCGTCAAGTCACTTCTCTCTCAAGTACATTTCCAACCGAAAGTAGGTCCATTATGAAACGTCATTGCTAATACAGTCAATCACAAAAATATTCAAATGTTTTATCCGATATCGTTCCTACATGAATATATAAAAAATTAGGGACAGAACCATAAAGTAAGACACAATGGCAACGGAACGCACTAAATGAATATTAAGGGTAATCAGTTTTTT
Source organism: Odontomyia ornata (assembly GCA_963969285.1). Lineage (NCBI taxonomy): Eukaryota > Metazoa > Arthropoda > Insecta > Diptera > Stratiomyidae > Odontomyia > Odontomyia ornata. The sequence continues at coordinate 339,934,956 of OZ017738.1, read as the reverse complement.
GCTTCAGCATTACAGCCTCTTTCGGGCCATCGCTAAGATATAGAGTATCTTATTATCTTGATTGAATGTACGGCCACTCGGGAAGGTGATATCCACCCAGCTGCGAAAGTTCTGATTTTAAACCAGTACGTATCATAACTGAACGGGCTTATAGTCCGACCGAGGAATCACTCGAAACAAATCTCGTTGTCGTCAACGAGACTCGGGACTTTGGCATATGGGGTGATTGCTATAATCACTACACCACACAGACTACTGTCAATGTAGGACTGAAATACAAGATCAATATTGAAATTAGGCTGTAAAATAAAATTAATGGTTCATCTGTAATTGTGTGGTGAAAATTTTATGAATTTTGTTAATTAGATGTAAATTTTATTTTAATATTAATAAAATAAAAATTGTATTTTAACAAGTTTATATAATTTGAATAAATTTTGAATCTAATCATTCATCAACTGAATATATGCTGAATCCAATCATTAATCAATTTAATCCCTTCTTAATTTATTTAAGCAAAAATAAAAAAAACGAATTACATTGGGGCCACTTTATCTTTGTCGTATCTTGATTTTTGATGATTCTTATTTGTTTTGTAGAAAATTTTTCTTCTCGCCATTTAAACTATCGATTCAAAATCTATTATCATTTCTGTTCAATTCTCGTGACTAAAATTGTTCTTGTAAGGAGCAACAAATCTTCAACAATTTAAACGATACCAATGATGCTGGATTTCATTTTGGAGTTTTTTCCTTTTTAGGGTTTTGTACTAAAATACAAAACCCTATTGCAATCACGACCTATGTCCGTCTGTCCGTCCGTCCGTCCGCCCGTCTGTATGTCACAGCACTTTTTCTCCGAAACTATAGAAGCTACAGCCATGAAACTTTGTGGAAAGGTCAGAAGTGGTGATTTCTTGAAAGTTCAATAGTGGAAAAATTTTTCAAAGGGGTTTAAGGGGGTCTCCCCATATAGGGAGGTGACCTCTCAAAAAAAAATGTTCACCATTGGTAGTCGAGTAGGGTGTCATTGGAAAGGTCTCAACGAGATCTTTTCAAAACAAGTCTTAAAATTGCCTTATGATTACCGAGGGGGGCAGGAGAAGGGGAAATGTACGAACTTTTCGCGTACCCCCCCTCGCGATTGGACACCTTCCATCCGAAAAATCTGAAAAAAATCATGGATGTAGGCCTTTGTGAGTACAACAACAAAAAATACATGAGAAGTCAAAATTCACTCAACTTTGTTAGTAATAGTATGATTTATTGATTTTATGTTTTCTTGAATAAAATCTAGACGGTACCCTAAAATTCAATAAAATTTAGCACACAGATGACTATTTATAAGATTGACTTTTTCTGAAAGTTTCATAAAGATCGAATATATTTAACGAAGTTATAGCGATTTGAATTTTCCTGCATTACTATGGAGCAATATGCCCTGTATTACTATGGAAACATATGGCTATGGAGCCATATGCGCCTTTTACCGACTTAGACACTACAGCTTTGCTAGGATTTGCATGAAAATTTCAGGAATGATAGGTATCATGAAGATGAGTACATACGACAAGTCGAAAAGGCAGGAGCGAGCTCCTAGCAAAAGGGCTTTGTAACCATTCTAAGATTCGAAAAAAACAGGCCATGAATCGATGATTACAGTACAGAGGAGTGGCCCTTGAAAAAAAAATTCATGAAAGGTAGCCGATATGAGTATCAACTGAAAGTTCTCTATGAGAGCTTTTCAAAACAGTTCTTAAACTGACAGTTTTTGCTTCAGTGGGGGCACAGGGGAGGGGGGATGAAATACATGAAAAATGTGTTTCCTCCCTCGCGAATGGACACCCGTGATCTTAAAAAATCTGAAATAATTATCAAGGGAGATATTTGTGGGTATAACTATAACAAATACCTCAGAAGTCAAAATTCTTTCAACTTTGCTAATAATAGTATGATCCTCGAACATGACATGTTTCTTGATTTTATTCGTTACTGGTTACTGCATTTTGTAAGTTGAGTACAAAACCCTTCTGACATGAGCATAGGTCTGTCTACCCAACTTGTTTAAATTACTTAAAATAAATTATCTTTAGAAGATGAAAAACACGTATTAAATCTTTTAGTTTTTAGGCAGAAATCCTCATAATAAGAAATCGCCGTCGACAATCATCTTCTTGAACAAGATTTAGTTGTTAAATTTATAATCTTTCTCACTGCGTCCAGTTCACATAATTCAATTCCATCTTCATTGTATTTAATTCACGAATTCAAATTCTTTTTATTTGCATTCAATTCATAAAGTTTGAAACTTCTTTTTCTGTAATTGCTAAATTCAATTCTTCTAATTCAGCTTTTTTGTTCTTAAACAGATTCCTTTAAACTTCTCGTTTCAAAAATATTTAACTGACTGACTCTCTTCCCTTAAATTCTCAAAAGTTTTTATCTTTCTGCCTTATGCCTCCTATTTTATGTATATGTCAATTGTAGTATAGTAAAATAAATGTATATAAAGTATGTGTGTAGTGAATGTATGCGAGACAAGTGTTTGTGATATGTATTATATTTGAATATAACGACGAATCATTGTTTTAAAAATAAATTTACACTTTAAATTAAATAAAATCAACGTGTTACACCCCCGGTCACGTTTGAAGAAGGTTGTTTTAGCTGGCCCTTGTTCTGGAAAATGACATCAGAAAGCTACCCGTAGATACAAGAGAGGCATTATGCGAGGCGATAAAGAAAGTCCTCGGGAAAAGCGCATCTGTAGCCTCGCTCGATCCAATGGCACTGATCGAAATAAAAAACCTGCCCGAAGTAGAAGAGGCCATCAGAAGGGAGCTCCCTAGCTTGGGCAGGATCAAAGCTAGGCTGACACCAGAAAACCATAGAGGACAACGCATTGCCATGATTAAGTTGACGAGCCGATATCATCTTTTCAAGCCAAACTTAATGCTTTGGAGGGCGCTGTTTCGAAGGCAGATGGCAACTTGCTGGCTGGGGAGACTTCAATGCTAAAGCATTCGAATGGAGCATGCCTTTAACAGATCCGTGGGGAAAATGAATGCTAGAAATCGCGGCAAGGACGGCACTCATCATGCTAAACACCGGAAGTACCCGGACCTTCCAGCGTATAGGCTATGAAGGTATCATACCGGATGTGACATTCGCTTCGGAGTCCTTAGTACGGAGGATACAAAATTGGAGAGCATTAGAGGACTACTCAGCCAGTGATCATGAGTACATTCTGCTTGGAATCCGCAATGTTGTTTTCCAACATCCACGCTCTTGACCTTCTAAAATTGGGTGGAAAATCGGAAGGATGGACTTCGAGAGGTTTGTCGTGGTGCTCTGCTGCAGGGTGATTCGCAGGGGACAGAAGAACTGGCAGCTCAAGACGTGGCGAATTCAACTATGAGCATCATCACGACTGCTTGCAGCGCTTTTATGCTCCGTCGGAGACCCCGGCCGGCAAGCCCCCAGTGTACTGGTGATCGACTGAAATCGCTGAAAAGGGTAGGAAGTGTCACACGCTTCGGCGAGGGGTTCAACGGGTACGGAAACGTGATGAGGCATTCAATCGGGTAGCAGCATATAAGTCAGCCAGGAAATGTCCTCGCAAACTGATTAACAACAACAAGGCTCGCTGCTGGCAAGATTTAGCGGACAATGTGTCCACGGCGAGACAGTAATCGAGTGCCCACTCTTCACACAGCCGGAATCGGAAGAGGAAGTCTTATTATCAAAAACAAGGAAGGATCCAGGCCCAGACGGTGCTCCAGCTACAGTGTTGCAACTTGTCTATCCCCATTGTCCTAACTTGCTGCTCAGCACACTCAACGCTTGCCTACGGGACGGTGATCTCCCGTACGATGAAAGGTCGCGAGGCTCGGGCTGATTAGCAAGGGGAAGGGAAATATTTACCTACGTCGAAGCAAGTCCATGGGGGAGACAATTACCCGCGAGGAGATATAGCGCTCACTCAACAATTGGCAGCAGTCTTGCCTGAATTGCACGAAGGGAAGGTGGACTGCGCGGCTCATCGCGGATCTGAGACCATGGCTAAATCGAAGGCATGGTTAGATTGCCTTCTATCGGACCCAGCTTTTGAGCGGGCATGGATATTTTCAGTCTAACCTGCACAAGGGTGGTAAGCCACGGTCCCCCGATTGTCGATTTTGCCTAGGAGAGGAGGATGATGCCTTCCACACATTTTTTGCGTGCAAAAAAGGAACCTCAACACGAAGACGAGAGAGCTCATCTCGGATAGTATAGTTGCGGTGATGCTGGGATCAGTTGACAAATGAAACCATGTGGCACATTATGATCGGGCAGTCCTAAAATATAAAAGGGACTCACAGCAGCCAGAGACGTCGGGGCTGGGGGATCGCTTATCTGGCAATTCTTCCTCCCTCCCCTCCCTCTAGAGGAGGGATCTCCCAGCTTGAAGGTGCCTCACGGTGTAGCAAAATTAAACGTGGCCCGAAGTAATGTGACAAACGGTTCCAGGCTATGTTCTCAGGTTGACAGGGGAGGTTTTTAGTGGGGAGTCGTCATTCGCGAGCATGGGAGTGTTATGTGTGTGCGGAATATGCACGCCAACAGAATGTTGTTATGGAATTTGTCACCACAAATTAATTCGATCTATTAGATTCCGTTATGTGCGTGCGGAATTTGCACGCCAACAGAATGTCGTTATTTAATTTGTCACTACACTGTTTATTGGTCACCACAAATTCACTTTTCGTCGTATAACACGGCCAACGGAACCAACCACCGAACAGAAACAACAAACCAACTTGTAATTTTATAATTTATTATCGAAGTTTCTCTTATGAACGTTACCGCTTAAAAGTTAACATAATTGCACTTACACTAGTACTTATAGACTATTTTCATGGGAAAGTGCTTTCATAGATCGTCAGTTGTTTGTTTGTTAGATACAAATAACTTTTCGTGTTTGCTATGAGGATAATCTAGAGATGATACAATTGTTATGAGAATAATCTAGAGATGTTACAATTGTTATGGGAATAATCTAGAGATGTCACAATTGTTATGAGAATAATCTAGAGATGATACAATTGTTATGAGAACAAATCTTTCATATGTAATTAGTTTTGTGCGAAATGATTTGTTCTCATGGTTGCACTGCACCTAACAGAAGCCCCACACCCAGTGCGAAAATGACATTCACCACCTGACCACAAAAAAAAAGATTATTACGATCACGAAAGACATTTTGCTCCAACTGGACAAGGAAGCAAAATCTGTGAGGGTTCAAATTAACAAAACGAATACAGGTGTTGTTGAGGAAAAATTCTCAGAACACACAAGACTTAATGCTTGAACAACACCAAATCGAAAATGCAGGTGAGTTTGCATATTTAAACGCTAATTTGACTAAAGAAGCCAACACATATAAGACTTTTTACTCAGTTCTGATGTTATCGAATGCCAACTGCAATTCATAGGAATACCAAGTTTCAAGTATACAAGACTATGATAAGACCTTTGTTATGCTACGGTTATGAGCCACGGACTCTCATCCAATCTTCTGCAAACATATTAAATACCTTTGAGAGGCGTGTCCTAAAGCGAAAAAGGAAGGGACCGATGGCGAAGAAGAAAGTCGGAAGTCGCCACAATATTAAAGCTGCGGAAACTGCAATGAGTTGGCTACGTGATATGTATGCACGACAAACGGGTACCTAAAAAGATAGTCTTTAGAAAAACTTAGGGACGGAGACCAGTTGAAAAGCGCTGATCCGACTCTTTCAATGAAGATAGCGCATCGCTACTCGGTTTCGGGAAGAAAGACGCGGTCGATGGGCCGAGACAACTAGAGGCGCTGTCTGCGGGCAGCCGAGGTCCGTTACGCGTTGTACTTCTGCAACGACGACGATGATGACATTTTTCAGTTGTTTTACTTTGGAAATCCTTACGGTTTGATCCTCACTAACTTCATACGTCTTGCGTTTTAGCTTTAAGTATAAGAATATCAATAGCTCCTCGTATAGGCTTTCTTCGGCTTGATTCATGGTTTATCTACCCTATCGATGCGATCAGATCGTATATATTGCGATATGCGGAGCAAAGTGCTCCTTACTTATAATACTCATGTGGTCTTGCGCTCAGTATATCCAAGAACCCCTGACGTGATTTTGTGTTCTGTATATCCAAGTTCCGCCATAGATGGTCCCAAGCCCGTTTGAGGAGGAGGGAACCCCTTGTTTCCCCAACCCATAGCTTCCATGATTCCTTATCCCAAACCCCCCAATTAAATGGTAGTAAATGTTCTCGGGGTCGCACATTGGGTTTACTGGTTCCCCAATAATGGGACATTAAATGCCGAGAAATGCTAATAACTGTAAATACATCTACAGCTCTGCTACTAAATCCTACTTACGCCTCCTTTGTGGAGACGTAAGAGGGTGAAGGCGAATCTTCCGCGCCTGATAACGGAATTGACGTAATAACCATGCCACCGGAATGGAGGTCGGACGACGGGCTAGCTCCCCGTCCCTAGAAAACCTTAAAATGTTTCGAAACCTGCAGATGGTCTTCGGAATGGATTGGACTCACGGCAACGACCTCGCAAACAAAAAAAAGGACTATGGCATTGGATCCTGGAATGTCAGATCAATTAATTACCCTGGCGCTGTTAAGGAGCTTTTACAACAGGCCAGCCAATATCAATTAAAAATACTGGCAATCCAGGAAACGAATTGGACTGGAAAAGACATTCAAGACATGAGATCGCACACAATATTCAAAAGTGAAAAGCCTACTGGGAAACGAGAATTCGGAGTAGCCTTCATTGTGGACAGGGAGTTCAAATCGCACGTTATTGATTTTAAGGCAATAAACCAACGTAACATATAAAAGCGAAGTTTTCAAAATCTGGCTGATCAACGTTCACTCCCCGACCGAAGAAAAGGACGAAAGAATAAAATTTACAATCACCTGGAAAGACTAGTTGACTCATTGCCCACAAACGACACAAAAATAATTCTGTGTGATTTCAACGCTGAGGTTGGCAATTAGATATCTCATCGGGGAACGACTGGAAGATATAGCCTCCAAGATGCAACAAATGACAACGGCCAGCGCCTGTTTGACTTTGCATGTAGCAGAAATCTAGTCATATGTTCGACTTGCTTCCCCCATCGACGCATTCATGAAATGAGCTGGGTATCACCGGATGGCAACAGACAAAACCAGATCGATCATGTTCTGATCCAACAACGTTGGGCCTCGAGCATACTTGACGTCGGTACATACGGAGGAGCCAATTGTAACTCAGATCATTACTTGATCAAATTAACCTATCGATATCGTATGTCAAAGTTGTATTCATCGAAGACCAGCCCGCTACAAAATTTTGACATCGAAAGACTCCCATCTTATCAGACGCATCATTAAAGACGAGTAACGAGCTCTGGATGGAAGTGAAAACGGCTATTAAGACCGTGGTAGAACAGACGATCGGACTTCAAGCGCGGCGCAAGAGAAATAATTGGTTCGATGAGGAGTGCCAGAATGTGTTAAATAAAAAGAATCAGGCGTACAAAGAATACGTGGGTAGAAAAATCAGGACGAAGAGAGAACACTATGAAAATCTCGGAAGAGTAGCGAATAGGATAACTAGGATTAAGAAAAGAAAATACTATGACGATCAATTGAGAAGTATAGATGTAAGCATACGAGCAACAACACAAGATAAGCATACAAAGTAGTGAAAAGCTTGAAACGTGGTTATCAACCCAAAACCACGCTCTGTCGTGATGACATCGCTGATGAAACCAAGATTAAGGTATTTCAAGAACATCCTTAATCCTCCGCACGGCTCCAGAACAGAATCGGACCCTATAGATATTTCCGTGGAGCTTCCATTGGTCCCACCAACTGTGGTTGAAGTTTGTTTCACCACCAAAGCCCAAAAAAATAATATAGCGTCGGTCATCGATGGGATTCCAGTGGAGCTCATCAAATATGTTGGCAGCAGTATTCCTAAAACTATTCACAAAGTCGTCCAGCACATTTGGCAACAAGAACATGTGCCGAAAGAGTGGAGCCAATCAATTATGTAGTATTCCCTATCCACAAAAAAGGTGACAAGCTACAGTGCGAAAATTATGGAGGCATATTACTATTTTATTTGGTGCCCTGGTACTCCTAAAGTCACACCTCTGTGATTTTTTTTGCAGATTTTCCGGGTCAAAGGTGTGCAGTCGCGAGGGGGGAGGAGGAACACAAAATTTGGCATTCGTGATGAAAATTTATCTGAAAGCTATCGCATCGGATGTCACGAAAAATTCGTAAAAGTTGACGCCAAACATTCTTAAACGACTCGCAACTGTGATTTCACGACAAAAAGTTTAGCGCCGCCATCATGCGGTTGGATAAGAAATTTCTTGACAACGGCGAATTCGCATTCAACTCGTGATTGCGGAGCGCTAGCATTAAAGCCAGCCACAGCCGTTGAAATACCACAACGACGTACCATAGAAAGACGGAGATCTGGCCACAGAGCGCTCACATAGGAAAACAAAAACCCCAGTCGTCCCGTGCGCGGCTTAAGTGAATCAACCAAGAATAATTCTTGTTCAATTCGAAATTCTTCGGCTTATTTTGGCTGTGCTGCCGTGGCCGAGTAATTTTAATTTGAGGGCGATGTGAGACTGGATTGACATTGTGCGTAGTCGCGTATTTGTATCTCGGGAGGTTTTTCGGTGTCAGCAAGCAGCCGTCAGTGGAGCCGAGTGCCGTATTGTTCTCGAGTTTCGACAATCTTCCGATTCAAATCCGCCCAGTGGGGTAGAATTGAATATTCAGTCTACGAGCATTGTAAATCAAGAGAGTTCCTTCTGTTCGCTACTGAGGTGGAATTGTGTGTTGTTCTGAAGAAAAAGTTGTCAAGTGTGTTTTCATGTGAATAGAATTCATTTGCCGCGGATTTGTGGTTCTTGTTGGAACATCTCTATCTTGAACAGGCGCTCCTAGGTCAGGAAGTGAAAAATTCGATCCCCTTTGTCGTCCGGCGCGTGAATTATCAACTACATCCGTCAGCGAATAAAATTCAATTTAAGTCATAATAGAATGCTGTGATATTCGTGCGGCAGATTTTGTACTTGACCCGAAAAAAACACGATAAAAGGATAAACCCAACGCTTCCACCTGGATGCCCCACTCTTAGTGGCGGGTCGTAAGTGTTCAGAGTAAGGACGAAATCGTCTCGTGTCCTGCGCGCGTTAATCGAGTGCGATCAGTCGCGGTTTCCATAGGTCATCCCTTCGGTAGGTTATCTCGGCCTCGACACCGTCGAACCAATTATTATGTTCGAAAAATTCGTGAATGCGAAAAATTTTTTTAGGGACCCTTGCGCTGGGGCAGAGAACCCACCCCACGACACCGCAATGCTAGCCTGCAAGCGCATTCAGACGTCCTCAGACATGGCTAATTCTAGCGAGCACCAAAATCTTCGCTCGCCGAGGGAGCAGTCTATCGCTGCAGTCCTTTACGGACCTGTTGTTGAAGATCATTAAAATATTACAACATCCATAAAAGAACGTGGGCATCTCAGAAGGTATCACATTCAACCAGATTGACTATGTTCGCATACATGAACGAGCGACTACCAGCATTATCGACATGCGCTGGCGCCGCGGCGCTGTCTGTGATTCGGACCACTACCTTATAAGGGTCAAGTTCCTTCAAGAGCAGTAATCAAGGAGCATCTGTTACTCTGAGGTACCAGATACACAAGCTAAATTATAGCTCAGTAACGTCCACATACATGTCATCGTTGCAAAATCGCATCATTATATCCCTGTAGGCGGGAGAAAGTAACAATGGCATCAAAATCATGTGGAAGACGGTAAGAGATGCGGTAGCAGAAGCAGCCGAAGACGTCCTGGGACACCAGCTAAAGAAAAGTAGGAACGACTGGTACGACGAAGAATGCAAGGAAACGATTAAAAAAGGAACCAGGCGTACAAAGTATACATCAGCGACCACCTCGGGCCAAAGAAGAACAATATAAAAGCCTTCGACGTCAAGCTAAAAAGAAGACCATCAACACCAAGATCCAACAGATAAAAGAAAACATGACCCTATATGAAATTAGATCGGCGTATGCCTCTATTAGACAACTAAGAGACGGCTTCAACCTACAAACAAGTCTTTGCAAAAGTGGCAAAGGAGGAATCATAGGCAACACAGTCGAAATTAAAAACAGAAGGCTGCAATATTTCCAGAAGCTGTGAATATTCCAGAAGCAGAGCAAGAGGTCCCGGTCTCACCACCAACCAGAGACGAAGTACAGGCAGTAGTACGGGACCTCTGAAAAATTAAGGCTCCTGGAATAGAAGTAATGCCAGCAGAACTGCTCCATAGCGGGAGTCCATATCTAAATAACCTTCTGCATCGACTAATATGCAGAATATAGACAGAGGAGCAGTTACCAGAGGACTGGCGACACAATAAGGGGGGCAAATTAAGGTGTGAAAATTATAGAGGCATCGCTCTACTGTGTACGTATTATAAAGTGCTCTCTAAAATCATAGAAAGAAAATTAAAGCCATACTTTGAAAGTATTATAAGACAGTATCAGGGAGGCTTTCGAAGTGGATGGTCTACAATAGACTAATATTCTCAGTAAAGCAGGTGATCGAAAAGTGCTGAGAATATAACATCGATGTGCACCAACTCTTTGTAGACTTCAAGCAAGCATACGACAGTGTCGACAGAAATGCGCTGTACAAAATATGCTTGACTTTAGCGTGCCAACAAAACTAGTCCGCATGGTCATGGTCCAGATGCCAAACACAGTCCCAGGTCAAGGTAAGCGATAAACTAACGGACATTTTCATAATGGAATCAGGCTTAAAACAAGGGGATGGGCTTGGCCCAATGCCCTTTAATATTGCGTTGGAACAAGTCATCAGGAAGACATCAGCTGAAACCTGGGGTACACTAATGTTCAAGTCCACACAATTAGTAGCATATGCTTATGACGTCAATATTATGGCACGCTCAATCTTGGATGCCAAAGGAGCATTTCTGAGCCTAGAATCGGAAGCAAACCGAATTGGCCTACGAATTAATGAAATAAAAACTGAATTTATGAGTCAAACGACTCAAAGTTCGACAAAACCTGACCGTAGGCGACTACAACCTTGAAAGTGTGGGCAATTTCATTTAACTTGGAGCCAATCTGAATAGAAGAGGGGCCGAAAAAGACGAGATTGGATGCGGCATAAACGCCGCGCCATTACAAATCACTAGTCGAACCTGTGCTGTTATATGGAAGTGAAACATGGACCCTGACGAGCGAATCCGAAAATGCATTGGACGTATTTGAACGCAAAGTGCTCCGGAAAATCGACGGCCCAGCGAAACAAGAAACAGAGTGGAGACTCCGTTGCAACTACGAGTTGTATGAACTATTCGACGATCGTTGCAACGATAAGTTGTATGAACTATCTACCTACCTACCTGCTTCCTCTTGCGTAAAATTACGTAAATTGCAATGGGCGGGCCATGTAGAAAGAATGGAAGCAAACCGGCTACGCAAAGGAACATTAAAGGGTAGAATACAACGTAGATGTCCAGCGGGAAGAACGAGGACTCGATGGGAAGATGCGATAAAAGCTGACTGCAGATCCTTGTTTGGAGTGAACAGCTGGCAGACAAGGTCGCGGAGCCTCAAGAAGCTTAATCCTGCAGGCCAAGGCCTGGTTTGGGCTACCGCGCCATAGATGATGATGAGAAGTCGATTACAAGGCTAAGGAAAGGATCAGGAGTAGTAAGTTACTAATACTTACTTGGAGCAAGACGATATTATCGATATGATGTCTGCAGGTATGAAACACGAGTGGGAAAATCGTTGTTCAGAAAATTGTCAAAGGCTTACGGATTGCATTTGGAAAGTTCCCATCATTTGAGAGGTGACAAACTATGATTTCACAAACTTGATACTAATAGTCTAACAATCAAGTCGATCAATGGGGTAGGGACTCTTCTAGATGTGTCAGATATAAAAACGATAGATGCTTTTGTCTCGTTCAATAAATTCAAAGGACTTGCTACCGTTAGAGACATCCTTGTTAAGAGTAACCTGAATTTAATCATTGAGCTGATTTAAATAGTTTTTGGCTCCTACACTAGTCATCCCTCCCCACTGGAGATAGTCATCCCTCCCCACTTTCCCAATGTTGTCTTGCATCAGTAATTTACTGAGTTTCATTTGGGCAAGTGTTTAGTAAGATATTGTAAAGATTGCATAGTGAAAAACGTGTTTTTTTTTGCAATGACAAATAAAAGAAAAGAAATTGATGCGAACAAAAGGAAAATCATTGCAAAATTATGGAAGGAGGGAAAAAGCTTTCGAAATATAGGAAAAGTCGTTGGAAGACAATATTCTTCAATTCAAAGAGTTGTAAATAATTTCAAATCGACAAAAAAACTCTCCTCGAAACCCCGTTCTGGTCGTCCATCAAAGCTTTCCCTGAGAGAATAGCGAAATATTTTCACAATGCTTAAAAAAAAATCCGCGACTGACTGCAAGGGAAACAACAGTAGAAGTTAAGCAAAAAGTTCTGGAAACAAATTTGTCCTGATACATCAGGAAAATTCTAAAAAAGGCTGAGTACCATGGACGGGTCGCACGACGAAAACCATTCATTTCCCTGATTAATCGGAAAAAGTGCGTTGCTTTTGTTAAGCAGTACTTAAACCAACCTCAAGAATTTTGGAATATGTTTTTTTTGGACAAGCGCAAGTTTTGCATTTTCGGTATAAAAGGACGAAAAATAGTCTGGAGAAAATCAGGAACAGCAATAAAAAAAGAACTTTGTTACCCATTGTCAAAAAAGGTGGTGGTGGTGGAGTAATGGTTTGGGGATGCATGGCGGCTGCTGGCGTTGGTAACCTAGAAATCATTGAGTTGAAAATTAATAAATTCAATTACCTTAACATTTTAAGAAACAATTTGGAGGCAAGTTCGCGAAACCTCGACTAGGGTAATGATTATCGCTTCCAGCAAGACAATGAATACGCCAGACCCAGACCCTCCAGACCTTCTTAAACCCATTGAGCATTTATGGGACTCGCTCGAGAGAAGAATTCGACAAAATACGATAATGAGCAAAGAAATGCTCAAAAATCTTCTCAGAGAAGAGTGGGAGAAAACATCGCCAGAAGAGATAGCGAAGCTCATAAATTCGATGCCTAAAAGACTTCAACAGGTCATAAAGAATCGAGGATATCCTACAAATTATTGATTGGCTTCAGAACTGTAATTATCAGTAATTTGAAAACGTTTATTACAAGTGAACGCAGATTTTTCTGCCTTGATTTTGTATGTTTTTCGTGAAAATAACTGTTTGCTTAAAAACTATTAAAGCAAAACTAATGAAATTCTGCTTGAAGATAGTCTTTAAGCTACTAATAAGTCTATTAAACGAAATCTGGAATTATTGCTTCGATTTTCAAACATTATAGTTTGATTGCACGCAGGTGAACACAAACTTTTTCTACCTAGTGTATACTTTTAACGTGTAAATCTGACAATTATTCTATCATTTTTATTATTTTTTTAAGTCACGAGACTAAGAGGGTATTTCCTACGCTCCCTTTCGCTCAATCGTCTTGCCTTTATAAAGATTGACATTATTAAGGATGAAAAAGGACCGATTCGTTTTTCCTTTCAATTCGGTTACTCTACATTTATTTTTCTGATTTCTTTTTCTTATATCACTTAAAAAGGATCACGGGGCCCCTTTTCCCTTCAGTGATCTCTAATGTTTCCTGCTCCCAAGTACTCTATTAAGAAGTAACCCAGTTTTGGCATGTGATCCAGTCCCTCAAACGAGACAAGTATCGATAATTGGCAGGGCCTATTTTCTCTGCCTAGATCAACTTACTGACCGAAAGCAGAAAAAAAAATCGAAAGAACTTCAATCGAAGAATTCCTTATTGCTAGAGCATTCTAACCTGAAATTCAGCTGAATTTACATCAATTTGCGTTGGGATAACACTCGCTTCCCCAACGTGTATTTGACGGGTCGTTCTTGGAAAGAAGTTCCAAATTGAAAGTCTAGTTACTACACTACTTCTACTGTACATTGTTTAAAATACTGTAAAAGCACTCCTTAAAACTAGTGTTATTACAATGATCTTGAACTTTGCCGAACACTTGTCATGTCATGTGCGAATACTGAATGATCGTTTGACGTCACTTGTTATTCACAATCTAATTTCTATAACGATTTAAATATTGCTATGACCCATATGTAATGAATATAGTCAAAAATGCATGTATATTCATTATTTGAACATTTTTCCTAATTTATTATATCCTTTTCGAAGTACTGATTCATTTTTAAGGGGTAAACTAAGGTAGCCGCTGTAATTTCGAAATCGTCCAGATGACGTTTCGAAACATCAGTAGATACACACAGTTCAGTGCCTTTTCAATTTGCAGTTTATCAATCTGACAGCATTCGCACGGTGTGGTTGATCCGGTTGAAAAATTAACAAATTTATCAAAATGTTGGGCCGCACAGCACTTTTAGGACGCCAAACCGCCAGACAGTTGGTTCGTTATTCCCATGGTCATGGTGGGATTCCTGGAGAGGTACGTTGATTTAGTTAAATATATATTACACTCAAGTTATGTAACTTGTCATCAGTGACTTACCGAAAAATGCTATTATATTTTACAGAACCTTCCTTTTTCATTGGAAAACCGCTACAAGCTGACTGCACTTTTCATAGTTTTCTTCGGATCAGGATTGGGTGCCCCATTCTTGGTCTTGAGGCATCAATTGCTGAAGAAGTAAAATGGTATTGATTTGAAGCACAATAAGTAGCTCATATGTGAAGGTTAATTTCATTTGCAGGCTTTAAACTTAAGAACGAGCAGTGTTATTAAGATTTTTCATCTGCGTCAGAAGTGTATGCTGTAGAATTGGTGTCTGTATTAATAAATAAATTAACACAACATTTGAATGTCTTCCTTAATTGAATAAGTTACAGAATAACCTAGCAAGTATCACATCTGCTTATGTTTAGTTGAATATATAATTTTTCGCGTTTGGGTCGTAAAAAATTGAGATATTTTTTACTAACTCTATTTAAAACGCACAGCTTCTACGAGTTTTTTCTACGTTGAAAATATATCACCAATCCATTGTCTGTATCATGGCTAGTGATGGGAAAGTTTGCTCATTAAAAATGCGAGACTAGAGTAAATTTTCAAATTTAATCATATTTAGTGCCGACCCAGAGCGCTATGTAATGGGAGAAACATCTAGGAAGAACCTAGCCGTGATAGTTTTTCATGGGTGAATTCGTAGATCTCTCTTTTCTGTTGGGCCGTTGTTCTATACTTGTGCTTTCAAAAAGCCAGGTAAATGTGCTGGGATGGAAAGGTAGCTTTAATGCATATTCCAGTCATGCATTACTGCGAGAAGTAATCAACCTGGCCTAAGTTCAACAACAGAATCTTTCTTCTTTTCTGAGATGCTTATAATCTTTTTCGTAGCACTAAAACTCCTCTCGGGCCTACGGTTCCTGCAACAAGCGCCTTCAACTGTATCGGTCCATTGACCGCGTCCTCCAATTTCGAAATCCGAGCAGTGATGATCTGTCTTCGTTGACTGAGTCAGACCAGCGTTTCCTCGGTCTCCCCACTGGTCGCAGCCCTTCGGTTCTCCCAACGAATACCTTTTTGGGTATCCGTTGTTCATTCATACGATTCATGTGGCCAGCCCATTGCAGCTTCCGCAGTCTTACAATCGTTGAGACCTCTGGCTCGTCAAAAATTGCATACAGCTCATAGTTGTATCAAATTTACCATTGATTCCCGTCTAACTTTGCTCCGATTATTCGCCTCAGGACCAGTCTTTCGAAGGCGTTCAATACGTTTGCGGATGCTTGAGTTAACGTCCATGCTTCACACCCATAGCATAGCGCAGGTCTTATCACAGATTTGTATAATTGGAGCTTTGTTTTCCTGTGTATACAGCTGGTCTTTAAGATCATCAAAACTGAATAAAATATTTTATTTGCGAGCTGTATTCTTCGGTGTATTTCGTCTCTTTCATTACTTGTTCTCGTTATTTTTGGCGCCTAAATATACAAACTCGCCCATATTTTCGATATTGTATCGCCAAGTGTGATATTTTGGGCATTGGAAGTATTTTTTTTCTCGACTGCGTCATGAGCTCTGTTTTATTCTCATTGTCGAATTTCAGGAAAAGTTCTTTTGTGGTTGCTGACAACCATGACAAAATGTTAATGTCGTCTGCATAGGCTACCACTTGGCTCCACTTGTATAATAATGCACCCTGTGTATTCTCCAGGCAGCTTTCTTATGAAAAATTCCAGAGCCAAATTGAATAGCAATGGGACCAGCTCTAACAATTCCTTGTCATTATTCAATTTATTTCTTTTTTTTAATCTCCATAAAATGTAAAATAAATTCCTTTACTAATTGTTGCTAATTCATATTATCATATTGTACTATATACATTACATGAAAATTTTGACGTAACATACAAATTAAAACTATGTACTTGTTATAAATTACTGTACAAAGATTTTGACTCATATATTAAAAATTTTTATAAAGAGTGATCGAGAAAAATGAAAGGAAAAAATAAAAAAAAAGATGAAGATTAGATTTTTTGACGGGGGTTGTGTAGTGAAGATTTTTAGATCTTCAATAAAAATCCGATATAGATGTTGTGTGGTGAAGATTCAGAGTTTTTTTTTTGTAAACAAAATAATACAATCACTAAACAAAGGAGAATAATATAATACATTATTGTGAATCGTTATTTTCTATGTGCCGTTCCTTTGACAGTCAGTCTCGCATCGGTCTTTCCCGATGTAACATGTCTATTGTGTTCAATACAAATATGTATCAATTAACGTGTGTATTATTATTGTCTCATCATACCAACTAGTCACTTTCATCACCCAGTCACAATAAGTTGGCGACGAGGATTAAAACGTTTGCAACTGCCAGTGAAAACCAGTGTGACACAGTGAAACAGTTAGATTCCGCCGCGTAGCCGCCACATTTTCAGCCGCCATTATTTTCGTGTCGTTCCGAGACAGCTCCAGCTGGGAAAATGGATCAACAACAATTCGAACAATTTCTCTCAGTCTTCACTGCCGCATTGGGGACAAGTGGATCCGGTTCAGCTCCCCAAGTCACCATTCGAATCATATGACGCCAAGAAGGAAAGATTTACTTCTTATTTAGAACGTTTTGACAATTACTGTAGTCTCAAAAATGTGGATTCCCCTATCACAATGTCTCAATTGTTGTGTGCATCAATTGGCTCTACGCATTATAACAACTTAGCTGCATTATTGGGTCCTGAGAAACCCATGAAAGATATTCCATTTGTTGAGCTAATCAAACTTTTCAAAAATACGTTGTCACCGCCTGTCTCAACTGTAGTCGCTCAGCATTATTTCCTAAATGTTACTCAGCAGCCAACACAATCAATATCGGAATTCGTTGCATTCCTGAAGGAGAAATCGAAAGATTGTAATTTTTATGTTGAATGTAGATGCAAATCAGTGATTTCCATTGCTGACACCTTTTTATGTGCCCAATTTGTTAGAGGAGTAAAAGACAACTGGATTCGAGAACAGCTCTTACAACACTATGCGTTCAAAAATTTCGATGAGCTGCTCAACAAAGCCACAGCATTGGAAGCATCACGTTTTGAAAGCAACCAGTTTACCAAAATCCCAGATCATTTCACCAATCTCAGTAGTGACACAAACAATGTCTCAAGGGTCCACAGGTCACATAGGAAATCACAACCCAACCAAAGTCGAAATACAAGTCCTAGTTCACACCAACGCTCACAGTCCCAACACATGGCATGGGTTGACTATCGTTCTTTCGGCGTTGATGGACTCTGTCTCAAATGTGGAAGGGCAAACCACAAGGCAAATCAATGCAAAATCAACCGCAACGCGCTTAAATGCACTTCCTGCAAGAAAATTGGTCATGTGTCCAAGGTCTGTATCACCACCATTCTTCGAAATTCAAAGACACATGCCATCGCAACACAGTCTTCTCAGAATGATCAAAACTCTGACTCAGAATATGGTATTGGTCACATTCACTGCACTGAAGACTTATACGAGCTCAGCCCAGGTTCTGATAAATTTATCGTCAAAATGTTTCTCAATGGCAAGCCACAGGCATTTGAAGTCGATTCAGGAGCCAAATTCTCACTTCTATCAGAGACAGCATTCAAACGTCTTGGTCTCAATGCTACACTACAACCAACACAGGTATCATTCCGCTCTTACTAAGCTCATATAATAAAGCCCTTAGGGAAAGTCTCACTGTCGGTAAAATATAAAAATAGAGAAAATGATGCGGACCTATTCATTGTTCCTGCAGGATTTGATGCACTTCTGGGTCGAATATAGATTCGCACTCTCGGAATTGATCTCAAAGAAATCGAACGGCTCACTTCGGATCATGTAGTTACAATCAACGCTGTCACTCCTCTTGAAGACATACTCAGACAATACGCAACTATTTTCGAAGAACGCATAGGTTGTGTGCCAAACCTAGAAATAAAACTTCAGCTCAGGGAAGGAGTAAAACCCATCTTTACTAGGGAGCGCGATGTCCCTTTTGCACTGCGCCAGCGAGTTGAGGAAGAACTTGCAACTCTTGAGTCACAAGGTATTATTACTCCAGTATCCTCAAGCGACTGGGGATCACCATTCGTCGTAATACCTAAACCTGATGGAGGGTTTCGTTTATGTGTTGCTTACAAATGTGGAGTCAACGCAAAATTAGTCTCAGCTAATCATCCAATTCGTCGCATTGATGAAGTCTTGCACAGCCTCAGAAATTCAAAGTACTTCTGCAAACTCGACCTGTACAAGGCATATTTACACTTCAAAGTGGATGCGGAAGGACAGAAAATCCAAACAATCACGACACACAAAGGCACATTTCAAATGAATCGTCTCAGTTTTGGGATCAAAATAGCACCATCTGAATTCAATAGAATACTCTCACAAATTCTCAATGGCCTATCAAACGTTGAAGCATATTTTGATGACATTATCTGCCATGGCTCATCAATGGAAGAATGTACAAGAAACCTGATTGTTTGTTTAGAACGACTCAAGGAAAACGATCTCCATCTAAATAAAAATAAGTGTTCCTTCTTCAAAGAAAGTATCAGCTATCTTGGTCACATAGTCTCATTTAATAAAGTTGAAATTCATTCCTGATTTCTCCACAAAATCTTTTCATCTACGACGCCTACTCAAAAAAGATGGAAAATTCGTTTGGTCAGCCTCCACTGAAGCTGCTTTCTTAAACCTAAAGTCAGAGCTGTGTAGCGAAAGGGTATTAACACCTTTTGATCCAGCAAAACCCTTGATCCTCACAACAGACGCCAGCTCGACCGGTATTGCAGCTGTTTTGAGTCATGAAGTGGAAGGTCATGAAAAGCCTATTGCTTATGCTTCTCGAGCTTTGACCCAAGCTGAATGCAATTACAGTCAACTTGATAGAGAAGCCTTGGCTATCATTTACGCAGCCACACACTTCTACAACTATGTTTATGCCAGAAACTTCACCCTTGTCACCGATAACGAGCCGCTGTCTCGTATCTTTCATCCACATCGAGCATTACCTCAGATAACATCTGCCCGTCTTTTACGCTATGCCTCCTTTCTAAGTGGATTGGACTTCACGGTACGCTTTAAAAAAGGAAGAGACAACGAGAACGTAGATTGTCTTTCTCGGGCTCTAATTCCCCAACTGCTCAGAACATCTGAATCATCAATGAATGAAGAAGTCAATGCGTTGTATGCTGAAACTATACTTCAAATCTCCAGCTCAGCTATAACTTCAGAAACTATTATTGAAGAAACAGCCAAAGATGAAAACCTTCAAACCCTGATGACTAGCCTCAGAACCAGTCAAAAAGATGAACCATTCACCATCTTTAACGGTATGCTTTTCAGATTAGACCGCCTAGTCATACCAAAATCTCTACAACGCCAAATCCTGGAAGAACTGCATGCCTCACACTTGGGCATTACAAAAATGTAACAACTCTCCAGACGATATGTATATTGGGAACGTTTAGACAAGGACATCGAGCAAATTGTTAAAACCTGTGAATCCTGTGCCCAAGTCCGGCACAATCCACAGAAAGCCACTATTCATCCATGGGACCCACCAGATGACAACTGGCAGAGGGTACATATTGACTATGCAGGCCCCCTTGACAACCATTATTTCTTAATGTGTGTCGATGCAAAATCCAAGTGGGCTGAAGTTCGAATACTCAAAGAAGTACCATCATCAGCATCAACTATCACACTCCTAGAAACCATATTCTCTGTGCATGGCTACCCATCTGTCCTAGTATCAGATAATGCTGCCATATTTAAAAGTGAAGAGTTCCAGACACACTGTAAAGAAAGGGGAATGTTTCAGAAGTTTATTGCACCAGGTCACCCATCAAATAATGGCCTTACAGAAATAAATATACAAACCCTGAAAAGAAGATTGAAAGCTGCAGCTGAAGACTCATCACCAATAGCCACAAAAGTACAAAATATCCTTTTTCGATACCGTGCCACACCATTAGCCTCCGGACGGTCACCAGCAGAACTTTACCTGAAAAGGAAAATTAGAATACGCCTTGATACTCTCCTGCCTAACAGAAAAGCAGTAATGCCAACGAGCCGAAGCAGCTGTCACATCCGCTCATTCCAAATGGGAGAGAGAGTTCAGGCAAGAATGCACCTGAACAATCAAGATAGCTGGCAATTTGGGACTGTCGAACAAAAACTGGGTCAGTACCATTATATCATTGACTTAGACTCAGGCCGAACTATAAAAAGACACATCGACCAACTAATTTCAACAATGGTCCCGAAGAAACAAGTCACCTTTTCATCTCAGCAAAGACCAGCCCCAAGCCCAGGTGTTCCATATCGACACATGCCAGCTGATGAGTTACCACCAATGGACACACAGCCTACGCCATTGACTGCGCCAGGTGTCAATCAGCCAGAAACACTTACTGGCACTCCTGACCAACAGACACCAGCAGACGGGAACACAAACAACCCGACGCTACCACCACGCAGATCTGCTCGTCAACGATGTCCTCCAAACTTCTTGAAAGACTATGTCACCGAATAAAAGAATTCAAATTATGTTTCTATATGTTTTAATTAAGTGGGGGAGACTATTGTGAATCATTATTTTCTATGTGCCGTTCCTTTGACAGTCAGTCTCGTATCGGCCTTTCCCGATGTAACATGTCTATTGTGTTCAATACAAATATGTATCAATTAACGTGTGTATTATTATTGTCTCATCATACCAACTAGTCACTTTCATCGCCCAGTCATAATACATATGATCTGATTTTATTTGCTCAGATCTTTCAAAATATTTAATACGCCGCGCAAAGTAGTGATATAGATTTCACACTGTAGCTTGTCACCGTTTTTGTGGACAGGGAATATAATTGATTCGCTCCACTCGTTCGGCATATGTTCTTGTTGCCAAATGTGCTGAATGACCATATGAATGGCTTTCTGAACACGGCTGCCACCATACTTGATGAGCTCCACTGGAGTCTAATTGATGCCCGGTGTGTAGTGAAAAGTAGGTATAAATGTCCGTAAAGGACTGCAGCGATGGTCTGCTGCCTCAGCGAAAGAGGATGGTAAGATCCGCCGAGATTGACCTTGTCTGAGGACGCGTGAATGCGCTGGCAGGCTAGCGTTGCGGTGTCGTGGGACGGGTTCTTTCCCCCTAGCCCAAGGACCCACTAGAAAAATATTTCGCATTCACGATTTAGAAAACGGTCGAATGCCAGCGACTGGTGTCGAGGCCGAGGTAACCTACTAAGGGTTGAAGTTGCTTGTTCAGAGAAAAAGTTGGGACGAGCCAAAACGGACGGACTGGCGGAGACTTCGTCATTAACGGCGATCCTTATGGCCCACAAATAAGAGTGGGGCATCCAGATGGAGGTGGTGCCCCCTCGCACCCTCCCAACCGGATCAAGATCTAGACATACAAGTAGGCATATATTTCACTTTTGAGTGGAAAACTCATACAAACATAATTTGCATGAACTTTCCCATCAAAAGAGAAATATAGACGTGACCGATTTATGTTATAGAATTATGTGATCGAATCACATAACCCTATACCATAAAAGGGCAAGCGAGCGGAAGGCCACTCTACCCGGCAAGAGCCCCTGGACACAACAAAACGGTGGAGCGCGCCCAATGGCTAGCCCATATCATCCGGAAAGCCTTCCATCGTTGCAGGTCCCATACCCGGTCAGATTCCTTACAAAAAAAACATGTTTCTTTTGATGCGAAGGAAGGTAAATCAGACAGAGTCAATCATTCAGTTAATTTTATAACCGAATAAATCGAATTAAACATAATGGTCCCATTTAAAATTTAGAAACTAAAGTGAATTCGAACTGACTTGATTACGAGCAATTATTAATGCATTTCCTCTCACGGACATTTAGCTATCCTTTCCCATCGGTATCATCTTATTTTTAATAAATTTTATTTGTTTATCGTTACCTTCTTTTTACTTTACATAAAGTTGCGTTATTCATATGCTAATTACAGCTTCCAATCAAACTTCACTTCGCAAAAAAATAAGACGAGACTCTTATAGCCATACCTTTACGTTGGTATTCTTGACTTGCAAATTACAAATTTTTACTTGTATATAAAAAGCATTAAAATTTTTATTTAATTCTTACAATCTGCGTTTCCCTCGCTGGAACAAAATCCTCAGATAAAATGCGTTGTCTTGATGAAACGCGTCGTTCGCGTGACCCCAAATTTGAGTCAGTCCTGTGTGTTTGCTTGTTTTTGGAGCTCTCAAAGTAGGGTCAACTATCCTGTTCGCTTATCTTCCACATCCAAAATGACCCAGTGCGGACTGCTACCATTGTCATCAGGACCAACACAACCGCGGATGATCGACAATTTTGTTCTTTTTCCGATTAGGGACGCAGAGCGATTTCAAATTGTTTGCAACAGCATGCAGTTCAGATTCAGTTCATGACGGTATTTGTAGTGTATAGAGTAAAACATCGACTAACAGATTAAATTTCCCATTATGGCGTTTTGTCCATTTCGCCGCACGTACACTCTCAACAAAAATGAACAATTTTCGAAATTGCGTTTCGCTAGGATGCACTGAAATATCACACAGGGTCGCTCAACCCGCGCCTGGTGTTGTACTACTAGTGTTCGAATTCCCATTCCACCGTTCAATTTCACAGTTCCTAACATAAACATACCATCAACTCCAATTCAACCTTCTTAACAAGTCATACCCTCGTACATGTTGTGTAGTATCTTAAATCCACAGATAACTCATTGTTGTTCTTTTTCGTTTTCTTTTGCATTTATGCGCTTTTCTAGGTCCGAAGCCGAGTCAGCCACGTAACGTGACGTTAACCGAAGTACCAAACGGGTTCCTTATCACCTGGCAATCCCCATTTGAGCACGCTAATCTCGTCAAGTTCTACACCATTAAGTACCGCACGGACGCGCAGTGGAAGATATTGAATCGTGGTCAAATACGACCTGCGGAGCGGCTACATGCAATTTTAAGTTTTAAACCCGATTCCGAGGACGACCGCCCAGCATCCAATTACAAGGAGGGAATTTTCCTTTACTCATCGCCATCTTGCAATGTATGAATATCACGGTCACAAATGGTCACCAGATTTTATGTTCGGCGAATTGCAAACAAACAAAACTGTCGCATTATAAATTGGATGTCGTATCAATTTGCCTAGATCTCACACCATTCTTCATTTTCAAAAACGATGTTCATACACACTCGGATAGAAGGTGGTCGATAAACGTTTTCGTTTGGGGTGTCTTGAAACCGTACGATTCACTGCACTGTGGTTACCTTTACGGAACCTCTACTTTTAAATAATTCGTAAAAACTTCCCAACAAGTATTAACTTAAACACGATGTTAATATCTTCACACGGCACCGATCCAAATTGCGAAAAATTTATCGAATAAAAAAAAGGAATATCTAACAAAATTTCGCCGATTTGCCGTGGTTCTTCACGATTTCCCGTGGACCTCTTTTCCTTTTTCGCGTCGAAACTTGACCGTCGCGAAGGTGCGTAGCAGACTCCCCGATCCGTTCCAAAACTTGTCTTTCTTTCCATCCCGTGCATACCGTGCAACCTCAGCTGATTCCATCAGCTTTGTTCCCTTCTCTTCCGTGATGTAATACACCGTTGAGGATTATTACATCAGTGTTCCTCAAGCCCGGAATTTTACATGCAGACTTGAAATTTTTAAAACAAAATCTAATTAAAATAGAGAAACTTTTAATGAAGTAAGGACATTTGCAATGTAATAAAGAAATTTAAATGAGGTAAAAAAAATTTATCTAGAGTAAAGAAATGAAAATTTTAAATAGCTATAAAAGTTAAATCTCATGACGATTAAAATTAAAGGGAGAAATTTTAATATAAAGGAAAACTGATAAAAAAATAACATTTGATAAGATTAATAAAACGAAAAAGTATTCTACAAAAATATGTTTGCAAATAAAATCAATTACATATTTATTTCAAATCTGCCACAAAATTCCGAGTAGGAGATAGGAAGGTTTTCGAGCAGTTTGATTTTGTGACTGCCCGATTAATACAGGTGCTTTATTATTCTTTTGGGCCTTGATGGTGGAACGAACTTTAACCAGAGTAGGTGGGGCAAATCGAAGCTCTCCAGCAAGATCGACAGGCTCGGATGTTCTGGAGCTGTGCGGAGGATTAAGGAGGTTCTCGAATCACAGCACAACGTATTCTTAGGCTGATAACCTCCTTTCAGGATTTTCACAACTTTACATGCTTGTCTTGTGTTGTTGCTCGCTAAAATTACATCGATGCTTCTCAATTGGTCGTCATAGCATAGTTCTTAATTCAAATTATCTTATTCGCTTCTCTTCGGAGATTTTCATAATGTTCCCTCTTCGTACTGGTTTTCCTACCGACGTATTCTTTGTACGCCTGATTCTTTTTGTCCAACGCATTCTGGCACTCATCATCAAACCGATCATTTCCTCTGCATCGGGCTTGATATCTGATCGTCTCTTCTGCCACGGTCTTAATAGCCGCTTTAACTTCCATCCAGAGCTCGTTGCTTGTTTTCAGCGATGCGTCTGATAAGACAGGAGCCAGGTGGTTTTTGAGGGTCTATATAGTGTAATGATTTTCAACTTTTTAGTTCGAAACGCGGAACCGACCTCTCATCGGTTCTAGACGTTAAGTCTGAGTAGTGCCAACGGATGGTACCAACAGGTCAACCAATCCGTACACCGTAACCCATTCACGCGGTGGCTGCTTGTCGGCCAGCTAGTTCGGAGAGGATTTCGGTCGCGGGTCTCCGAATGGGTTACGCTCAATTACAATATTTCAGCCACCTGAACATGCCCGTTTTCCAAAACGCGTTATCAAAACAAACCATACGGAGAGGAAACCTACTTTACGTTACTCCGTATTTCTTCTTATAACCAGTCAAGAATACAAGATCTAATTTTCATTTCGCGTTCCCGAAGTTTCGACGCGGTACCGAAAAGTATACTACTCTAACTCAACCCGACGAAAACTACTCTAAATAAACGACAAAACACCAAAGGTACCGCGTACTGCGCGCGACGCGAAACCGACCTCAGCGGATTTGTCGAAACCCTACCCTCGCGACGGCATACCTACCCTGCACTCTCTCTTCCCACTGAAAAAGAAGAACCGCTGAAA
Source organism: Odontomyia ornata (assembly GCA_963969285.1). Taxonomy (NCBI): domain Eukaryota; kingdom Metazoa; phylum Arthropoda; class Insecta; order Diptera; family Stratiomyidae; genus Odontomyia; species Odontomyia ornata. Next base: position 339,909,101 of record OZ017738.1, on the reverse strand, counting down.
AGGAAAGTCGTGGTTAAATTTAGCAATTCATATCAATTCTTTTATTTAGTCATTCATTGTGTGACAATCAACCTCGAAATAAGGTCACGAAAATAATAAAACAACCATTGTCAGTAACAATATATCAAACTAAATGCTAAATATTAATACATCGACATTATCAAAATACTGCTTACAACCTAAAGCAAGGCTCTCTTGTGGAACGTACTTTTGATTATTCTATTGTAGCCATTGGCAAATATTTGAGCGTAACTATAAGAATTAATTATCTAGAAACAAATGTGTGGTTTGTTTGATGTTATCGTTAATTAATTAAGACTCCACCATTTACAGAAGGTTTAAGTGCTCAAAACAAGAATGACGATGGTTTTTCCTGATTATTACATACATTAGCGATAATGTCTCACAGAGGATGGAGCAGCAATTCTTGCTTTTCCATTCTTACGATTTTAAACTTATGTTGATCTAATCTAATTTTTCTTTCGCGTTCCCGAAGTTTCGACCTGGTACCGAAAAGTATACTACTCTAACTCAACCCGACGAAGACTACTCTAAATAAAATAACGAAACAATCAAAGGTACCGCGTACCGCGCGCGACGCGAAACCGACCTCAGCGGATTTGGCGAAACCCTACCCTCGCGACCATAGTATACTCAACTAGTAACCACACTCCATCAACCCTCCGGAAAAATTCGAACACAAGCCGAACAGCGAGCCATAAATCTTCGGTAGCAGGTAGATGGTAAACGCTGATGCGAGGAATGGCGCGAATATAAACATATGCTTCGATGAGAGATTTCAGGGCTACCAGAGCTAAAAAATCAATAACATTGCAGAAAAAACAAATTCGTTCCATGCAATCTTTTAGTTTTTTGTTAGGATGTGGCAGCACTCCTATGTTCTGAAATGCGTAAAAGAACACGTGCGTCGGAAATTTTATTTGCATTTTGCTTTGTTTCTTGAGCGCGCGAAACATGGGATCAGCTGTCATGCCCCGGATCAGCTGACGTGCCCCTGGGAAAATTCAAAAAGTGTGCAACACAGGGTAAATGAAAGGTGTGGCTACTATTCGAGTATACTATGCTCGCGACGACATACCTACCCTGCACTCTCTCTTCCCACTGAAAAAGAAGAACCGCTGAAAAGGAAAGTCGTGGTTCTGTTTAGCAATTCATGTTGTTATTCATCAAAATGTAGGTATATATATATGCATAAACAAACTTAAAAACAATAATTTCAATAATTTCTTTGCGATTCACTATAAATCGAATTTGTGTAAAGAAAAAACATGTCAAAGATACGTTAGACTCTTGCAAAGTAATTAGAATAATAATACTAATAATAATAATTAAGATAATAAGATAATTGAACAAATAACAAATAATTCTTAATAAATTTTTAATATTTTTAACTTAACATCTAAAGAATGACTTCATAGTATTTGACAATATATTTATTATATTTATACGGCAGGTAGGAAATCAGAAATGACTTGTTTAAGTTAATGTAAAGGTTGAAAGGCATTTGTAGGCGCAGTACAGTCTATAAAAAAAATGGACGCATATTGTAAGGAATTGATTAAGAAATGAAGACAACCATCGCTCTATCTATATTGTTTAAACTCCCTGGATTTTGTAATTATGTCGAATATTCGTGCTCATTTAAGCAAGGAGAGTTATACATTTAATATATTAAACGAACCACGAGCTTCTAGCATCGCAATATTGAAAAAATTACAACAGGCCGGTCATGTCGAGCGTATGCTGGAAGCTAGGATACCTAGGAAAGTGATGAAGGGACGCCTGAAATTCACCGGGTACAAGAAAGGCCACGCAAATGATAGAAGGACTCAGTTGACGCTGATAGAAAAATATGGCTAAGAAATTAAACTGGCGGACGTGATCAATGGATCGAGAAGACTATCCCAGATTTAGACTTTAGCGCCACCGAAGATGTAGCAGGACTCTTAACGGAAAACAAGGACTAAAAAAAAAGATTTCGGTTTCCAGACAAGTACAAAGCTACTTTTTAATGCAACAGGGAACTGAACAAGGGCTCAAAAGCTGGATCAGAAGAAACATGATCATTTGAGAGCATACATCGGTGACTTGAACGCAACTTTAATCCACTGGATCACACATAACAAAGTATTGGACTCCAAAGCATAAAATCGCGCAACTTGTAACGCAATGGTCAAATTGCTTCTCACCAATGAAAGCGTTGAAGACTAGAGTCAAAGAAAAGCATATAAAGAGGAAACGTTAAAATAAAATCGATTTTACCTTAAACCACAGAATTTATTTAATAAAAAGGTAAATGTACATTTCGGAAACAATCGTGTTCCTTCTTCAGTACCAACTGACTTATTTGTCTAAAACATCAACCTTATATACAAACAACATTCAATGAACGAGAAAACCAATTAAATAGTAATTACAAAAGACAGTCATAAAAAAAACCTAATTGCTGAGGATATACTCAAATGAACTTGAATAGGGGTGATGACGCGTTACCTGTATCATGATTCATTCGCTGTTGTTGTGGAAAAATTCCACAACAACAGCGAATGAATCATGATACAGGTAACGCGTCATCACCCCTATTCAAGTTCATTTGAGTATATCCTCAGCAATTAGGTTTTTTTTATGACTGTCTTTTGTAATTACTATTTAATTGGTTTTCTCGTTCATTGAATGTTGTTTGTATATAAGGTTGATGTTTTAGACAAATAAGTCAGTTGGTACTGAAGAAGGAACACGATTGTTTCCGAAATGTACATTTACCTTTTTATTAAATAAATTCTGTGGTTTAAGGTAAAATCGATTTTATTTTAACGTTTGTACGTACCGCAGCAAAAAAATTCCGACACTATACATATATAAAGAGGAACCGAGGAAATAACGGAGCCACTCAATAGAAGCTGGTAGCAGATCCTTGCTAGTCCGAAAGGTAGGTGGTGACAACTCCTTGAGTTAACGAGTTAACGTTTACTATAGATAATCATATAATAGACTCCTATACTAATCTAAATTGAATTTTTACATCGAGTTTCTTAATTTTGCTTCTAATTTATTGCCTGATTTTTCAATCAGAGCCCCTCACAGCTCATTACTCGGACAGAAAAACCAATATACAAAATTTGAGCTTTGACTTGCGAACCAATGCACCAGACGAGTCCTCCACTAACTATTTGGACTGTATAAAGATGATGAAACACCTAAATCAAATGGTGGAGGCATTATTGAAACCCAAATTAAAAGTGATTGTCAAAGATGTCCAACAACAATGTTCGGAAAGGCTAGTCTGAGTACCCAAAAATATTATATCCGGTATATCTTACTGTAAACTATCCTCACAAATGGCAAGTCGTCAGACATTCATGAATATCGAGTGGCATTTATCGTGGACAAGAAGTTCAAGCAAATTTTTACCGACCTCAAGGTAGTCAATTAGCAATAATGTTCGCAAAGACTACTCTAAATGACCTAAACATATTATATCCAAGGTATCTTATTGTAAACGATCTTCAAAAGTGGAAAGTCTTCAGGTATTTATGAATATCGAGTGGCATTTATCGTGGACAAGAAATTTAAAAAAAAAATGTTCACCACCTTCCTTTTTTGCAACATTAAATTTTTGACATGTCATGTAATTTATATCAACTTTAAGTTAATACTCTATAGATAATAGACGTTAGAATTATTAATATAAATATGAAAGTACTTTGGAAATCGTATTATTTCATAATAATTGCAGTGTAATGCTTTTTAACTAAAGCAACTTTTTACGTGTCCTACATTAAATTTATTTCCGTGAAATTATTTCTACCTTCACGTCTTATCGAAAACTACCTGCTAGATTCTCGCTAGGCCGTTTCTATTACAACTAACATATTACAACTAACATAACAAATTTCGCCAATTTGTGCATAATGAGTTCCTATTTCCTACTCGCCGATTTCTCTTCCATTCGTTGAGTGTAACTCCTTTCGATATAGAATAAATTTGGATGACTAGCTCTGCTGTTGCCAAAATTGCTATTATCAGGGAGTAGACCAATAAGATGAATGATAACCCCATTTCATATTGATCGAACACCTCGCTGCAATCGTCTGGTAGCAGGATATGCACTCCGAAAATGTGGAATAGCAAAAATGGATGGCACACCGCGGTCAAGGTTAAATTGGCAGCCAACAACAGAGTAAGAATAGCAAAAATTAAGCCAAAGAGATAGTACCTGTGATTTGCTTTTGAAATACAGCAATCCAATATAAAACTGTGATGATCAAAGCGTAATGTGGCCGCTTGGCATACTACACAGTTGTTACTCGGCCGATTGCCAACATAATCACTTTCGTCGGAGTCTTCGCCTTTTTCAATCAAGACTGCTGATGATTCTCCGTCATTATCTGGATCATCCTTTCCGTTTTCTGATTGCAACAAGCAATTTTCCCGACACTTACGTTTCACTTTATAAATACGGAAGAAGGTTAAGACCACGAACAAGAACAGCACAGCATTCTCCTCCGGTAAGATTTCCAGCAATTCTCCACTTGATACAGTCATCGGCTTGGAAGTGGATACAGGGGGTAACTTTCCCGTTGAAGTAGGAAATGCAGACTGTGTAGCTCTTCAATCCTGTAAACATCTAAATCAATATCCCATCGTAGAATATTTTAATCGTACCTTTTTTTCTTTTTTGTTTCTCGACCTCAATCGTCGGGCCTATGAAATATTCGCCAGACTGCTCCAGTAAACGCCAGAACTGTGCAACTATCGAATCCACTTTGCACGTGAGGGTTAGTCGCCACTTTGAAGGTTATATGACGAATGACACTTCCAACCAGTTTCCATTCTTCCCTCTATTCGATGTTTTGGATGGCAACTGTGGGAGGCATTGCCAGATAGATATGCTTCGAAATGTGTCGGTGTTTAATTAATTTTATTTTTCAAATATTTATATCCACAGATATAAATATTTGAAAAAAATATTTTCTGCGCAATGATATCCGCACGAAAGATGAAGTCTGCTTACACCTCGAAGTCATACATATCCGGCCGGTTGCCAGGGTTCGGGATCGGAATCACTTCGATTCCCGGGCGTAGGCGTCACATTACAATAGGTAGGAAATATATGCTTTGTACGCCTGATTCTTTTTGTTTAACGCATTCTGACACTTATTGTCGTGAACGCCGTTGGAGCATTTCGATGTCAATTATTGTAGTGGGCTGGGAAATCGATTGGTTAATTTGATCAAATAATGATCCGAGTTACAATTGGCTCCTCGGTATGTACGAATGTCAAGTACGCTCGAGGCCCAACATTATTGGATCAGAACATGGTTGATTTGGTTTTGTGTATTGCCAATCGATGATACCCAGATAATTTTATGTATGCGTCGATGTGGGAAACAAGTCGAACGTATTGCTGGTCAATCAGGCGGTGGCCGTTGTCATTTGTTTCATCATGGAGGTTATATCTTCCAGTCATTTCCCGATGAGATAACTAACTTATTACCAACCTTAGCGTTGAAATCACCCAGAATTATTTTTCTGTTGTTTGTAGGCAATGAGTCGACTAGTCTTTCCAGGTTTCCTTCGTTTCTTTTTCCTCTTCTTAGGTCGGAGCGTGTACATTTATCAGCCAGATTTGAAATATTTTCGCTTTTATACGGATCGCACACAACAGTTCATTGACTGCCTTAAAATCAATAACGTGTTATTTGAACAATAAATACCACTCCGAATTCTCGTTTTCCGATCTGATGTCTTGAATATCATTTCTAGTCCAGTTCGTTTTCTGGATTGCCAGAACGTTTAATTTATGTTGACTGGCCTGTTGTAAAAGGCCCTTAACAGCGTCAGGGTAGTTGAGTGATCTAACGTTCCAGGGCTCAATGCCATAGTCCTGTTTTCGTTTGCGAGGTCTTTGCCGTAGGTCCAATCCATTCCGAGGCTCTTCTGCAGGTTTCGAAACAGTGTAGGCTTAAAAAACAAACAAAACCATTTTATTAAAAATATTGGATCTTCACGCGTGTGTTGAACTGTAATCACATTGCCTTAACTGATCGTAAAAGATAACTGAAACTTAAAACTCGCGAATCTATTGTGTCCGAACTATTCAAGATTCAAAAACGGGACAAATCGTTGCACAAAGTGCTCATATTTTATGTAAACCAGCTGCAAACATAATGTTGATGACGTTTCCAAAGCAAAGTTACAGTAATGCTAATTTACTTCGCTTGTTTACACTTCGGCCGTTCCATCTTTTCAATTAACGAAATAAAAATGATAAGACGTTATTTCGGCAAATATAGACATTGCAATGTTTATCCAAAATTAACGTTCCACTAAATCATTCCATCTACTCTTTCGTTAACACCGACTTTAAGAAAACCAGAAAAGTTTATTTAAGATAACACAAGCGAAACTCCGAAACAACCGCTTCACGCACAAAAATAACGTCAACGTATTCAAAAATCAGAGAATAAAGACGAAGGCTGGAGGGATTTAAACTTTTTCTGAAAATTTGAGTTTCAAATTCACCCATACAAATAACATTTTTACGTCCGGTGATAGTTAAAATAAAACGTTAATTTTGATAAATTAAAAACAATTGTTTTTGTGGGAGATCCGGAACCGATAAACTCTCCTAGTTATGCCTGGCGTTCGGTACGAGAATTGTTGGTGGTAATCCAAGACCGTCTCGGAGTAGTTTCATCGCCGATTTTCGTTTACAATTATGTCCGTTGTCCAGCATAATGCAGCCGCCTGAGAATTGTGATAATGTGATAGCGACTGCGGTTGAGCTGAAAAATGTTGATAGGGAAAAGATTGCGGTTGAGACTGCAGCGAAGAGGATTCCATTGGGGTGCCAGAGGAGAGGTAGGATGCGGGTGGAACAAGAGGCCATTGGAGACAAACTGAACTGGATGCTATCCGTAATTCAGCGGAGGAGGTTACTCTGGATGCTGCGGATTGGATGAAGTTGAAGAACCCATCCCAGACATATAATGGTGCGACTGGGGTAGAATGTTGCAGATAATGAGCATTGGACACGCGTCCATGATGTCAAGAACTATTACCGTAGACCATTTATTATAGATGCGACATCGAATTTTAACTCTTGATAGGTAATGGTCATGGAATGAATGAGTGTCGAGAGCTCTGGTGTAAGCTCGTTTTTCTATGAAAACGTGGTCGGCTTGGTTATGTGTGCAGCTATCGGAGGACATCAGAAAATTAGAAACTTGATATTTTTTTGCTTTAGCACTACAGCCCCTTTTGGCCCTTCGCTTAGATATAGTTCAAGTAGGTATCTCATTATTTTGATCGAATGTGTCGGCACTCCACTAGGTGATATGGTCTGTATCACGCTTTGGCCACGTTTTTGAATCAACCATATCCTGGACTTTGAAACTGTTTTTGTTTGGTTTATTTGGCATGCGTACTTTTCCTTTAAATCATCCCTGAAATGCAGTCTGCTGTTCATCGATTAATTACAATCTAAAAACTAGCAACGACGCTGACATGCTGCGTTGGATGTTATTACTTTCATTTTGTTTTAAAGTTGTGAGACTAAATGCGAATAATTAAACCAAATAATGGAAATAATACTGGCATAAAACTAGTGACAGTAAGACATATTCTGAGGTAGTCTGTATAATTCCAATGAATCTAAACGACTTCAAGCGAACTTTATTTTTGCATCCACTCTTTTTTCATCTCCTGTTTGCAGATCGATTGGTTTTTCCAAATTTTGACTGAAAATTGGAAGTTGTGTTATTTGAAAAACAATTTTTTTAAATTACTGCCACTCAATTGAATTTCGCAGAATTCTTTTAAATCGTAAAGATACAAGAAGATAATCATCTGAATTTATTATTTTTCAAACTTCTCCGTTCCATTTGTAACTTGTGGAAATATCCTCGCTGTGTAGAAACGTTAGTTATTATAGTAATAAAACAAATGGTAATTCTACATTACTCATATATGCATGTTATTAGTAGAACTATTGCAAAGAGAATGCAATCTTACACATCATTTTGAAAGCCTAATCAACACTATCAGTTTTCAAATATAATATGAAAATGTTCTAGTAATATAGCAATCTTAAGGCGAAAGTGAACATGTCGTACTATTGGGAAATAGTAATACGAAATTCATTTCCGGAAATGAAATACACGACTATATTTTCTACTTTATTATGCTTATATATAAAAATTCTATCATTCAATATTTATTATATCTTACAAGTAGATTGTCCGAATTCAAATAACATAAAAGAAGAGCCTGCTTGTAAAATTCAATATGTAGTAATTTTCAGTCTGTATATGCGCCAATTTAAAAAAATACTTGAAACTTAACAATATTCGAATTTTTTAAAGTATATTATTAAATTATAAAAAAAACAATAAATATTCATTGAGATGTTAATCTTCTTTGGGAATAAGATCTTTCCGTGTAATGATACCTCGAACTCTATTGTCACTATTCACAACTATCATATGTCGTAGTCCAAGGGCGCGGAACGTTCGAAATATCCTTGGAACAGAATCTTGCTGTAAAATTTCAAAAAATTATATTTAAAATTAGTTATAAAATGCGTACCAACAAAAATTTACCTCTCCAACACGAATTGGTGACGGATTCATGAAAATATCAAAATTTATAGTATAATCACATTTGTCTTCATTGAGTTTGAATTTCTGTAAAGAAGAAGTTAAAAGGCTTTAATCAATACTGAGAGCGTATTATGAAAGAAAAGTTATGTTTTTATTGAGTCCAGAAAAGGATATCTCATTATCTTGATCATATGTATCGGCATTCAAGAAGACGATATGGTCAGTTACCAGGTTTTTGCCGTGTGTCTGTCCACTCAGATGCGATACTAACTGAGCAGGCTTATAGTCTGTCTGAAGAACCATTCGAAACAAATTTCGTTATCACCACTGGTTAATTTATATTAATTTAATTTAAATTGATATTTGCAACTGGTTTCATTTTCACAAAATATTTTTGAATTAGTAAAAGGTCTTCCTCTGAATTTTGCCTGTTTTTTATTTTATCAGAATCGCTTTTCGACCGTGATCGTTTGGTCTTCTTCAGCGACTAAATAATTTCATTTTTATATTCTACTTATATAATAACTATTTTAAGCGTAATGGTGTTTATTTGACAGGTAATTAGGAAATTTCTTTATTAACCGGTTTTAGAAAGTTGCGAGTTACAAAGTGTAATTACTTAATGATTTTGCCATTTACAATATAAGTATGTAACTAGATTATCTTGAATAGTCATGATTTACAATTGCCTTGATTTTGATTGATGTTTTGTACTTAAACCACGATATACAGGCATATAGAATGATTTAACTCAAATATAATCTTGCTTTCAAAGAAAATGTTACTCTATTTCAACCGAAAACCATTTGGTTGTAATATTACGAGTACTAAAACTATTAGCTAAGTGAAACTGAAATATATTTTTGTCATCCATCTTATCTGAAAATTTGAAGGAGATCCAATCAAAAGTATAGTGTCTGGTTTGATGCAAAACCCAGGAAGTAGAAAAACCGTGTATGATTGCTGCGATTGGAGGAAATTCAACAGATTTGTAGGTCAAACTTTGTCAATCGTTGTATTTTATTTTGATTATTGCAGGCAATGCTGTTATAGACTATCACCTACTGGTGAATAGTGAAATGAATTGTAAAAAAGAGAAAAATCATTATACGGTCGCTGAACAGAGCGCGCGTCTCTGTAGTGATTTGTAGGTATACAAATGTACGTGAAGGACTGCAGCGATGTTCTGCTGCCTCTGCGGAAGAGGATGTTCATATCAGCCGAGATTGGCCTTGTCTGGGGACGCGTGCATGCGTTGGCAGGCTACCGTTGCGGTGTCGTGGGGCGGGTTCATTCCCACAGCACAAGGACCCACTACAAAAAAAATGTCGCATTCACGAATTCTCGGGTCTCAATAGAAAAGATCGACTGAAGTCGAAAAAATGTAGGTAACTAACAAAGGGGAAAATTGCTTGTTCCGAGAACAAATCGAAACGAGACAAAACAGACCGACTTGGGGAGACTTCGTCGTTACCCGACGATTCTCATGGCACACAAATAAGAGTGGGGCAACCGGATGGATGTGGTGCCCCCTTGCACCCGCCCAACCGGATCAAGATCCAAACGTAGACGTGGCCATATATTTCCCTTTTGAGTGGAAAACTCATACATACTTTGCATGAGCCTTCCCATCAAACGAGAAATACAACGGTGAAGAATTTATGTCATAGAATTATGTGATCGGGTCACATAACCCTATGCTATAAAAAGGGCACTTAATCTGGAGGCCACCCAATCAGATGGAGCGCACCCGATGGCTAGCTCATTTCTTCTTGAAAAAGCCTTCCACCGTGCCGGGCCCTGTACCCGGTCAGAAGGAACAAAATGAAAAGACCGAAGTTGGATAAATTATCTATTCATTATATTTGAGTTTTAAAAAGAAAAAATCATACAAACAATTGTGGGGGAAAAAGAATATATAATAAATTTTAAAAAGAATGTGAAAATTAAATACGTAAATAAATGTGAGAAAGAAAGAAATTTACATGAATAAATGTGCGAAGCAAAGTTATAGGCATACATATGAAAAGTAAATAAGTAAATAAATGCGAGAAAAAAAATTTACATAAATAAATATATAAAGAGAAGCAAAAGGGTACTTACACATCCTCCTCGACGAGCGCTCGTAGACGGTGTGGGTAAGTCCTGGAATTTTTCTATTTTTAATTTCATTTAACGTTATAACTCTTATTACATACTGGAATTTTTTATTTTTAATTTCATTTAACGTTATAACTCTTATTACACAAAAATTCCGAGTTTAAACTTGGAATGCCAACATTTGAAAATTACATTTCACTTACTGTTTCTCATTCAACTTTATAATTTGTTCTATTCAAGTATCGATTCATATATGGCAATTGAAATCAACGAGAAATTTTTGAAAACTTATTGAAAACACAAAGTTATTTGAAATCCATGAGTTGCCTATTCACATCACTAATTCTTTTATTATGAATTGCACCGGTAGCACTGGTGCTCTGATAAAGCTATGAATGACGTCGTCGTTGCGTTACGGGAGTTTTTATTCCCACAGTTTGGCATGCATGCATAGTAACCTGCCGTTATCGCGTTATTGATAGAAAGTAGGCAAGGTTCGATCAAATGACAAAAATCACTGATTCCGGCGATAGGGCCATGTCACGAGGTATGTTCGCCGAGATATTACTAGCGCGAGATAAGATTAAACGGAAGCTGATTGTTCTCCTCGCGTCCTCGGTTCACACTTTAATACTCGCTTGGCTCCAACATATCACCTGCATCACCAATTATGCTCGATAAATCATTGCATGTCGATGTAAACAACAAATCGAACACTCTTAAACATTTGCAAATCAAGAATTATAGTTAGGAACACGTATTGGTCTGATTTGCGATTAGTATCATATGCGTCGCGCAATCAAATGATTATTTACTTCGCGCACTTCATATGTGTAAAGTCTGCACCTATATCATTCACTTATGCACTTCGCTGCCAACCAATTAACATCTGAAGCACTGGAAATTTAATTTAGGCCGAACGCGATGCAGCCAAGTTTCCCATTTATCATCGTATGCAAATATGCCTTCGTTACAATGATTTTGGGTGCCTCTTAGCATGTTTTTGCGAAACTAATCTTTCCGAACTCTCGTTCACCCTCGCGTGCGTTTTTCCTGCTCTCACTTTAATATCAAATCGAAATCAGTTTCAAGTACAAGACATTTCCACAAAAATGCACTCAAAAGTATTCCGCCGTCGTAACAAACAAAATGCAACAATCAATGAAATGTCCAGCAATATCCTAAACTCCTAAATTGCGCAAATTCTTTAATCCATCCCCGCGACCCGCCAGTCAATCCTCGACCCACCCTCCATCGTTTTTTCCGCGCGCCTCGCGACTTGTCTTCCCGTTAGCTGGATCGAGAACGAATCTCCAGTTAACGTGTATAAACAAGTTCCCTTTTACTGCTTCTCCCGTTCTCATTATATCTCCTCGTCTTGAGACAAAACTCAAACTTGTTTTTGGTGAATCATGATGAAGATGCAGGAACAATATTACTCTGGGTGATGAGATATAACAGTATATCAAGCGTTAAAGAGTATTCAACTTGTAAAACTCTTTAGAATATTGAAGTTCTGGCAAGAGAACGCGATATTACATGAAGCTACACCACCGGTTTTCAGGTTATGGGGTAGAGACATATGATTATGGACACTGTTCAATTGCTTTTTACAGCGTATAAACAATTTTATTTTTATTTATTCACATTGCTACTATGCACAAAGGGTTAGCATTTATGTGCCTTCGATGTAACTTGTTTTTCCTCTTCGCCTTCCACTTCTGACAACTTCTAAATGGAGTACTTGACTGTAGCTCCGTAAATCGCTTATCGCTTGGACAAGGTAATGCTTTTCTCTATAATTGCTGTAATCGTAGAGTGATTCGCTGGAATTGGCTTATGGCAATGGGTATGGAGGATGGCGATGAGTAAGTCATTGTTGAAATTACTTTTCAAACGTTGACCTCCGGGAAAAACAAATGCAGCAAATACTTTAATGGTAATTTGTATCGGTAATATTAAAATTGCACAAATTCGCAGTGTGCCGACTAAGAATATTTCCATTAATATGATTAATGTTCAGAGAAATAATTTTTTTGTCAAATTCGAACACAACAAATACTGAGGAGAAAATCGAACATCTCGCAGCCTTTGATGGGTGGAACCTTTACCAAATTGGTCACCCACATTTCTCGATCTCCCCATGAACACTATCCAGGGAATCGGAACCACTACCACCTTCAAGAATGTCTACGACTACAGTGAATACCGTAGCATGCAGCAATTCTCAAGGATTGTTATATTTATTTTTATTTCACTCTAATTGCGCAGAATCGCAATATGATAATTTCTAGTATGTATATAAATATAAACTATATATATATATTTCTTATTTTGGCTCTTATCTTTAATATATATAAAATTTTCAGACATTTAGAATGTATACAGATATATTTTGTGATCGTTATCTTAATGGTAGAAAAATTTTCTTAGCGGATCTTTTTATCGGTTTATTGCATTTGTAAGCAGTTGGAAGAAACGTTAAATGAAAACAATTAAAAAACAAAACACAGAACATATTCTTAGATAAAACGAATTGATTTGAAGAACTTGAGGAAAACATCAATAAACAGATGAAAAAGTTGGCGGCGATTATGGAATAACTAATAACAAGAAATGGGATACGAGTGGTGAAAGCCCCTCTCCTTCACCCATAGCAGCGCGCAAACTCTTTTAAATAACAGTACCCATAGTCAATGATAATAATACAGAATATGGTCGATTCTCGGGCAATATGAGTCCTATTGAGCGTGAAAAGCAACTACACCAAAAACACCAGCAAAAGCGTGATATCAATAATAGCACAAATCCGTTGTTCAATAGTTTATTTCCAAATATCACCCCATTTACCATCAACCATCCTCTCTCCATGACAAACACATCAATATCTACTTTACCGACAAATATAACAACAACTACTACTACATCAATGACAGCAACAATGAATCCTGTAATGACAGCATCTACAGCGTATACTGCCGAAAAGACGATACCAATTGGAAGTAGCAATGGTAGACATTCGACACATAATGGATTAAAAATGCATGCAGCAAATTCACATAGCACACACGATAGCACTAGTAGATTGGATAAACGACATCGTAGTCCAGATCCTTCACCAAGATATAATCGTGGACGATCGCCATCGTTGTTGCAAGCATCACCCTTAATGACGAGAAGGTATATCACATCATCACTGCCACTTCCGCCACCTCGACGCGGATCGGAAAGTGTACCTGGTACACCCCAACATTTTCGCACCCGAATATACTATACACCAGAACCACAACGACGAATATATCGTACAATAGATCAATGAGTAGCACTTCAAATAATGGTGATGTTGATATTGGTATGGATTTAGTGATGCCTAGCAGATCGACTAATAATAAACAATCAATATTTCCTCTCTCCATGCTGTGCTTCGGTAATGGGTGCAATATGCTAAAGTTGCCGTTAAATGGATGAAATGCAAAGGGAACTTGTTTATACACGTTAACTTGAGATTCGTTCTCGATCCAGCTAACGGCAAGATAATTTTAGCATGGGAGGGAGTGGAGATTGAGATCTGGGTTGAGAGGGAATGCATGCGTGGACGCATTTTTCGCATGTTTTCATTACGGAATTTGTGGAGCTGCTCTTATCAGTTATTTATGGAATAGAGGATTTTGCGAGCTTTGATCAGATGTGCGTGACATTGTCGTAGGAGGATTTTATTTTTGCGAGTTGGTGAGGGTCCATGATTTTGGTTAGAGCGACAAAAGTTCGCGGGAAGCTTGATTTTGATTACGGAAGTTTGGATTGATTGAAATGGGGGCCGAGGACGGATCGCCGAGGAGTCCACCGCGATCTTCACGAGCGTTTATACAGAAAGTGTTTTGCAAATATTTTGAGTAGCTGTTTGAGCTCTTTAATTTAATTTTTTGTCTGTATCATGTCAAATTGGGAATAGAAACAACAAAGTGGTATAAGTGGGCATCGAGTGAATGCATGGAGAATAATTCGTGTGCCGGGAAGGGAATGTTTTGCCTATCGCATATCGAATTTTTGTGAATCAATTAGCGCTTTAAGTCTGGTGAGTCTAAATAACAAAGAAGTAAAGAATTACTGTGCGCCTTTTGAGAGGGTATAAATATTCGCATTTGAGGGAAACCATCTACGTAGATTGTGACTTAAAAGGCTGTGTAGTGAATTGGAAGTTTGGTGCGTTAATGACCAATGGTGTGTGAATGGTGGATAAAACTTGACCACGTGTCAAATCATGAGTACTGTTATAGATGCTTTGTTTCCCGCACCTAGAGGCTCGTAGAATGTTGAGCCTACGAGTAGGTACGATTGAAGATTAGAGGTAGATTGGCCCAGCGTGGAAAAGAAAAATTAATCGTGGGCAATTACGCATTGTTTGGCTAAAGGCTAGATTTTCATCCGGCTCTATCGGGGAATACCTGGTGGTGTTTTCTTTTATCTCAATAGTGATTATGTCTGGCGATTCTGATCTCAAGTAGTCTGACAATGACTTTGATATCAATGATTATTATAATACTGGTGATGATTGTGACATGGATCAAATCGACCTAGTAAAACAAAAAAATTTTTGGTCTGGAATATTTTGAGTACGAGTGTCTTATAGTAGCAGAGGTTACAAAAACTAGTGAACGAATGAAGTGAATGTTTGATTAATACTTTAAATATTATACCGGCATATGCTCAGATGCTGCTGCACAAAAAAAAGTGGAGTATTCATGCCACTTTGGATAATTGTTAAGAAGTTTCGAGGATGATGGGTAAGTACCCTCTTGGTATTTTCAAAAGAATTCCAATTTTATATTTGCTTAAAATTTTTAAAAGAATTCAAATTTTTTATTTGTTTAAAATTTCGTCAAATTTTATATTTGTTTAGAATTTCCTCAAAGAATTCAAATTTTATATTTGTTCAAAAATTTTTAAAAGAATTCAAATTGTATATATGTTTAAAATTTTTCAAAGGAGTTCAAATTTTATATTTGTTTAAAGAATTCAAATTTTATATTTGTTTAAAAATTTTAAAGGTATTAATTAAATAGATGGAAATGATTAATTGAAATAATACCGTCGGTCTTTCCATTTCGTTTTTTCCGAACCGGGTATAGGACCCGCAACGATGGCAGGCTTTTCACCTAATATAGGGTAGCCATCGGGCGCTCCACCGTTTTTGACGCTTAACAGGGGCTCTTGCCGGGTTGAGTGGCCTTCCGCGCGCATGCCATTTTATGGTATAGGGTTTTCCTATAACATAAATCGGTCACGTCTATATTTCTTTTTTGATGGGATAGTTCATATAAACTATGTTTGTATGAGTTTTCTATTCAAAAGTGAAATATATGGCCACGTCTACGTACCACATCCATCCGGATGCCCCACTCTTATTTGTGGGCCATAAGAATCGTCGGGTAACGATGAAGTCTCCGCAAGTCCGTCCGTTTTTACTCGTTTCAACTTGTTCTCTGAACAAGCAATTTCCACCCTCAGTTAGTTACCTCCATTTTTCGATTTCGGTCGACATTTTCTGCGACCCAAGAATTCGTGAATGCGAAATTCTTTTGTAGTGGGTCCTTGTGCTGGGGGAATGAACCCGCCCAACAACACCGCAACGTTAGCCTGCCAGCGCATTCACGCGTCCCCATACAAGGCCAATCTCGGCGGATATTACCATCCTCTTTCGCCGAGGCAGCAGATCATCGCTGCAGTCCTTCACGGACATTTATATACCTACTTTCACTACAAACTAGTTTCGGCCACTGAGCCGCGACTTGAGGTTTAGAGTGCATGAGCGCCAGCAGTGCTGTCAGTGGCGGGCAACGAAAGTAAGCAGACTCTTGGGTACTTCTGTTAAGTGGAAAATCGGTCGGTTATCGTGTGGCCGTAGGAAAACTTCGTTGCAGATCGAAGGACACATTGTTGGATTTGACGAGAATATGAAAAAACCGCCGGAGCTTAGCTAGCTTTAGTCTGAGCTTAATGATTTTGGCTGAGGAAAGTATTATCTATTGTAGGGGCGCCGCGACGACCAGTGGAAGAGTAATAGAGACATTAAGTTTAGCGGGCGTACCTGATAAAGAATACGTTGTCAATTGGCTGAGAGCGGCAAATAGAAACGTGCATATTCTACGCATTTCAATAATATCTAACGATGGGAATAGTTAGAGGAAGCGCAGTTCAGAGGCCATGCAGATACCTGATGTGAAAAGCAATAGCAGTAACGACACTTATTACTCATGTGGCTGCTGGAAGTTTATCAAGTGGAACTCCAACACTTTGTATCAAAAGAGACCGAATAGCAAATTATCGGTGGCCTGCAAATCCTCATCAGGTTAACAAAACTGAAAACGATAGCCCCCTCATTTCATGCTTGTGCCAAAGCAGTATATATTTTTTATTATCAAGTTACGTTTCGAGATATAGATAAGTAGAATTTGTTGTTGAACCACATAACCGACCCATTTGATCGTTTACCATTAGAAGGGGCATCCGCTATTGCGGGAAGGTTGCATCTGGTTGATTAAATATATCGGAATAGTTTTAACTAAGTAATTGATTTTTTTGCTCATTTTGTTAATATCCTCTATTGGTGGTGAATGATGATGTCTCGAAGTGTAAACTTTCCAGATAGCGGCCCGTGATGGAGGCATTGAAAACGAGCAATGTTATGCGGACCATAATGCTGAACATCGTGATGCCGACCACCATAACGTGGACCAAAACGATGAACACCGAGGTGAGAACCATGAAATTCGTGAGGAGGCGTTAAGCGTCGAAGGCACAGTCCTGTGTGTCAACCAAAAGGAAGCAGAATTCTATCGAGAGATTCAAATTCTGAGGAAGTATCGAGAATTGCTAGATTTGGACGCCGAAGTAAAAGCGTTAGAAGATCGTCTGAATTTACCAACTGTTATACAGATGCGCAGTGCGGACATGTTCGAACTGGATGGAATACCGTATTTTTCTGCCGATAATGCCCATGGAGTGAAAAAGTGGATTAGCCAGTTCAATGATGTCACAAATTTATTGAGGTTGGATGATACATGCAAACTGTCTTGCGCCCAGCGATTATTGGAGGAACCATTGATGAACCTTTTGCATATTTACGAGCGACGCCGTATCCGGCAAACCGCCATCTCTTTAACCTCATCCCCCTTACACAGCAGCTAGCCCGTGAACAAACGAACCAGGTGTCGGTTTCACCAAGTTTACCACCTCCGATGCGACACTTTGCCGCACTCTGTAGCATTCCGAAGGTTCCTGTTTCATCTGCCACGAAATGGGACACTTATACAACGAATACCCGCGTAAACGCCATGTTGTAACGATCACAGCTGACCGGTCGATGATGGATGAAGTTTGTTCTGATTTTGAAGAAGCCTCAGCTTTCGCCGGAGATTTAGCTGCTTTGCAGATAGTGAGTTTCTCCATTGAATTTGGTGTAACCAGACAAGAAATGAAAAATGTCCCCGTGCTTTCTGATACCGTTAACGCAATTAGTATCGTGAAGCGATTTCAGTTTGCGAGAGTTTTTGTTATCCGAGATGAAACCGTCAAGATTTTAGGGAGCCTACTCCCGAAATCAAATCTATACTTACGGTAACGTAGTAATGAAGTTAAAATTTTGAACCGTCGAACACGATCTTTATGTCCTTGTTATTCCAGGTGCTGTAATTCCGATCCCGTTGCTCTTGGGACGCGACTTTTTTTCAAATATTTGGAATCCGACTTCATTTTAAGACTAAAAGAAATTAGAGTTTATGTACCGTTCAGTTATTCGTATGCTGTCTGATTACACCAATCCCTCTTCTTCCGGTCAGGTATATTTTAGCGGGGAACGATTTGACAGGGAACCGAAGTACGATCATCTTGATAAATTAAACAGCCCCACCATTGCTGAATTGGTTGGGAATTTTGCGAACAACATTGAAGCGGTCAACCCGGTTGACGAACATAGTGCTACTGAAGAAGTGGAAGTCAGTCTCGGTTTTGGTTTAGAATGGGCAAACCTAATTAAAACAAGATCCTAACTATGAATTGCCGAAATTCCGAATGAAACTAAAACTTACGTCCGATATACCGTTTATCCTATGCAGCACGAGAAAAAAAGGTTGATGAATCATTGATGAAAAAATAATCCGGCCTGATAACTCCCCCTACGCATCCCCTATAGTAATGCTACGTAAGAAATCCGGTGAAAAACGAATGTGTACTGGTTACAGTGGGATAAACAAAGTAACTGTTCGTGAGAACTACCCTTTACTCCTTATAGAAGATTGCCTTGAATACCTTGATGAGCAAAAAATGTTTCTCCCTTCTTGATTTGAAAAACAGATTTCACAAAGTGGAAATGGATCTGGAATCCGTCCAGCATAAACCAATTTTTTTCTACCAACAGGTCTTAAACTGATACTTTTTACTTCGAGGGGTGCAGGAGGAGAGGAAATTTGTGCCTCCTCCTCGCGATTGGGGATCTTTGGACAGAAAAATCTGAAAAAAAAATCCTGATAGTAAGTCTTTATGAGTACAAGGGCAACAAATACCTTAGAGGTCAAATCTAATCATAGCACATTTAACGAATTTTACATTTTCACTTATAAAATCGAAATTGGACCCTTAAATTTACCAAATTTGTATCTAAACTTTCTGATGTTTTCTGCAAGTTTCATAAAAATCGAGCTTTGAACAGTTAAGTTACAGACAATTGAAAATTAATCAATTGCAGCAACAATTACATGCGATACTGTTTAAATACACGTTCAGAATAGACCCAAACTCTACAGAGGTGTAAGGATTTTGATGAAAATTTTAGAAATAATTTCTAACATTGATATGTTATCATGACTACTCAAACATAAATGTCCGCATCCTGAAACTAATACAATCTGTTGCAATGCACCTGTTGGTGAGCATGTAGTATCCACAATACATACGAGTAATAAGCATATGATATGTTAATTTTTCGCGCTCAATTCATGGAGTCAAGTTTTGATATTCAGAAGTTGTATTTTCTAATAATTTTACAATACCATTCTAGCAGTAGCGCTCTCTTACTACTTTTTCCTGTTTTTTATACTTTGAAGCACCACACAGGGAAATATTGACTCAACATCTAACGAGGCCATAATGTGGTTGGGCAAAATTTTCATATTATGAATCATCTCTTTAAAATCAAAACTATTTATTTAAATAAATTTTGTGGACGTAGTTAAAAAGTTTTTATAGAAATGTGAGAGTTCTTCAACAGGAGAACCAATATATGGAACTACGGCTGGATGAATTGAACCATATGCTTTTTGAAGATTAATGTTCATCGTGGAAATACTGCTTTTATAGAATTTGATGAACACTAATTCTGTTGCAAAAACAACGCCGGAGAGCGAGTCTAGTCACCGCGGCCCAAACCATCACAAATAGTAGTACTTGACTTCTGATCGCCGTTTGAATGTCCAAATTTTCGTATGAGATCTCTGCTAAGTAAACATGATCATTTTATTTGTTTAAAAACTATTCAATCGGGAACTTTTTTTCATCTGAGACTACCATATTCTTTGAAGTACAACTGTTCGTTTGGCCTAACGTATTTTGAACATAGGAGGAATCTTGAGCTTCTTTGGGATACGACCAACTCAGCAGCCATTTGCCTTTAACTGCGTGAGAATTTCGTTCAATTCCAGGCTTAACTTTCCGTGTCATCTCTGGCGATGTTGTTTTTTTTCAACCACGACCATAACGCCTTCCAACACTGCATTGCATCGTTGCAAAGTGCTATGCTTTATAATAATTGGCGAGGTATGAGTTATTTCACGCCTTCAAGCATGGACGCAATAGCAGTGTGATGGGTATCTTATGCACGATCAAACGATGCTCATTAAGCAGATCGAAGGGTACCTATCGCATACGAGAAGAAGGTGATTTCGGCAGGAGGAGCTGATCCTGTTGTTCGGGAATCGAAGGCAGATGAGAGAGGAAAAAGCATTGCATGTTATGTTACGTTATATTCGCACGTAAAAAGTTCGCGTTTTATGCGAAAATTTCGATGGCAAATTGTTGTTGGCGCTTAGGAAAGTTATAGTATATACGAGTACGTGATATGCGCGACGAGTACACTCGTAATTTGTTAATAAGCTACAGACCGGTCTCAGTCTTCTTACGCCCCCCGTTCGAAGCAGCAAGGTATAACTCAAATTCATTAAGCTCCTTAGCTTTTCTACCAACAGTTGCAAGTCGGTGCAATGCTCATAATACCTAGTTAATTAGCGTTGTTGTTCAATTCATTTACCATGCCGTCGAAGTGAGGTATGTATGGTCTATTCTAAATAGAAGTAAGTAACCACAATTTTCCAAATTTCCTGCCCATTACGGGCATATTATGCCATCAAATATACCAACCGTACGTGGCCCCGATATGTTTTCATTTCGACATTTCATCCTCGTCGAATTTATAATGCATTTGTGAACCTTTCAGTGCAATTGACTTAAAAGGCAATGCCACCAAAGTAGACGCAGCAATCGCATCGATTAATTAGCCATACGGGCAACTTTATGTCTGTATGAATTTGTATCCTCCATCAACAAGAACAATCTAATCTGAAATCGAATAGTTGTTATACAATTATACTGGCGGATGGGATTATGCATTTTTAATACTGTGTCGCGCGGAGCTTTGGTTGGTGAAATATTTAGAGCTCGTTGTGAGGCAAGTGGAAACTGTTTAACATCAGCGAGTCAACTTTCTCCTCTTCACTCATAATTCAATTTCAAACGAACGTCACAAAAAGGCTGGTGACGATCAGCTGACGCGTCGATCATCCATTATCGGAAACAAAAGGAATTCACTGTTGAACGAGTTTGATTTTCCAGTCCCAGTCTATGCAAAGATCACACCAACTCTAGAGCCTAACATCGATGTGCAAGTCTTGCGAAGAACGACGAGATATACTGCAGGGATTCGGCCAGCTTATTTCAGCGATTTTAACATCAAAATTCTGTGAACAAGAAATTTTCTTCCGGTGGGCAGAAATTCAAAGACCTTCTCCCCTTCCCATTGACTGTCATTTTTCCGAGCATTCAGTCTTTTCCGAACCATGTAAAATGGCTGCATTTATATTTTGACAGTGGTCGACGATCAACGCAATGCAGTATCCCTAATCACCCTACAAATATTCCCAAGCAAATAAAAGTAAATCGAATCTTTAAGCGGGCTCTGGAAGCTAAGAGCGAAGCACATTATGCTATTACCCTTAGAATATTTCTTGAAGTATCAAATCGGAGGATACAATAATTAAACGGAAGTATATGGAGTATTCTACCTCATATTCTACGTATTTTTCGTAGCACTACAGCCCCTCTCAGGCCTTCGCTTCCTGCAAATAGTCAATCCAACTGTCTCGGTCCATTGACCGCGACCTCCAATTTCGAAATCCGAGCAGCGATATCCTCAACTGCGTCATGAGCTTTGTTTTATTTTCATTAATTTGTAGCCCTACTAGTTTTGCTTCGCTGTAGAGTTTCAGGAAAAGTTCTTTGGCAATTGTTAATGACCGTGACAAAATGTTGATGTCGTCCGCGTAGGCTATTACTTGGCTCGACTTGTATAGCAATGTACCTCGTGTATCGACAGGTAGCTTTCTTATGACGTATTCCAGAGTCAAATTGAATAGCAATGAGGCCAGCCCATCTCTCTGTTTTAGTCCGATATTTGTGTCAAAGGCGAGTTGGTTATTAATGCGGACTTGGGAGGTCATCGACGTCATTGTCATTTTAGTAAGACGGGCTAATTTGGCTGGGATGCACAAGCAAAGCATTATTTGGCACAGTACGTTACGATCAATACTGTCGTATGCTTGCTTAAAGTCAATGAAAATTTGGTGTTGGTCTATGCTGAATTCCCAGCATTTTTTAAGTACCTGTTTGACTGTGAACTATTGGTCTATCGTCGATCTACCTGGTCTGAAACCACCTTGATCCTCCCCAATAATACTGTTGGCGTATGATCTGATTTTATTTTCTAAGATCTTTGAAAATATTTTGTGCGCGGTATAAAGTAGTGATATGCCTCTATAATTTTCGCACTGTAGCTTGTCACCTTTTCTGTGGATAGGGAATATAATTGATTGGCTCCACTCTTTTGGCATATGTTCTTGTTGCCAAATTGCTGGATGGCTTTGTGAATAGCTTTATGAACACTACTGTCACCATATTTGATGCGCTCCACTGGAATCTCATCAATGCCAACCGCTTTATTATTCTTTTGGGCTTTCATATTGTTCTCTCTTCGTCCTGGTTTTCCTACCTATGTATTCTTTTTGGGCCTGACTCTTTTTGTCTAAACGCTTTCTGGTACTCATCATCGAACCAATCATTTCTTCTGCGTCGGCTTTGATAACCGATCATCTGTTCTGCTACGGTCTTAATAGCTGCTTTTACTTTCATCCAGAGCTCGTTGCTTGTCTTCAGCGATGCGTCCGATAAGATGGGAGCCAGGTGGTTGTTGAGGGTCTCCGTGAAATTTTTTACCGCAGACGCCCTTTGAAGCCTTTTGATGCCAAATTTTTTGTAGCGGGCTGGTCTTGGCCGAATACGCCTTCGACATACGACATCGATAGTTTAATTTAATCAAGTAATGATCTGAGTTACAATTGGTTCCTCGGGATGTACGGACGTGTGTTGCCATCTGGTGATACCCAGGTAATTTTATGTATGCATCGATGAAGGAAACAAGTCGAACGTATGACTAGATTCCTGCTACATGTAGAGACAATTTAGATCTGTGTAATGGTACGCCGCCGCCCGGGATCGAAGTGATTCCGAGCTTGACTGGCACCTGAAGGCCATGCTCACGGTTCTGGATTATTCTTCAAATCGCTTGTCCAGTCCCTATACCGATTCCGAATCACATAGCGAATTTTTTTTTTTGTTGTGTGATTTCTATCGCAGAGAAAATGGTTTCTTTCATTTTTTATAGTGCAAGGAAAATATTTTAACACACCATTAAAAGAATGTTCTCTCCGATTCGGAATCGCACCGGAAATTAATTGGGAAATGAAAAGTACCATCTGGCAACACCCTGCATACCACCACGACATCTGACTGTCATGAAAAAGTTTGCGTGACAGTCAAATGACATCCGGTGTAGGAGCTGTCAGCGAGTGAGGAAGCAGAACCGTGGGGCGATAAGAAGCGAGAAAAACCCGAAGCATCAGGTAAATATTGTTGAGTTTGGTGTCTGAAATACCTCAATAAACGTAATTCAATCCCACAGCAACCAGTAGGAGAAGCTCGCAAGGATTTGCTACTGTACAAAGTTGGTGATGGCGCTGTACAAATAGTTAAATTTGCGTTTAAACTTAGGAGTGATGAAAAAAATAAAAATTGACATGATTGTTGAGCATGATAAAATTGAATAAAATTTCAAGTTAGGTCTACAAATCAATGAAGCAAATTTTAAAATTGAAATTAAAATAAATCAAAAAAGAAATTCAAATCAATTCTTACAACATTCTTGAATGTCCTTTCAAACTAAACAAATTCAAATATTGATATTTAAATTATTTGTGAAGAGAAAATTCAAATAATATTGAAAAATAAAAAGATACTAAGGGATCTCTTGACAAAGTAATAAATTTATTGTTTTAACATTTAGTAATTTATAGGTAGGAGACGCTACAAACGATTTCTAATTAAACAGAACTAAACTGCCACAGCTTGTTAGTTCTCCATTTATTTACATACAGTCTTCCACAAAAGTCAAGGTACAGTGATAAATATCATGAAAATTGTTTGATAATTTTATTTAAAAAACCTATAGTGATAAAATTTTTTTGGTATTACTTCAACTATAATCATTACACTTTAAATTCATGTAAAACAAAACGAAAATCTGTCGTATTAATATATTATTACATATGATATGTTGGAAAGTCAATGAATGAAGTCCACAAAAGTCATGGTACACCTAAAGAAAAATGATACAAATTGAAATTATAGTCTTGCATAGTTATTTAAATTATACTTTTCTTAATATTTTGTCGGATATCCTTTCATCTGAATTACTGACTTCAGTTTTAAGGCATAGAATATACCAGTTTTTTAGTAAATTCGCTGCTGATTCTGGCCCACTCCTCCAATATAACATCCTTAAGCTGCGCCTTGCTTGATATCACTCTTTTTCGGATTTTTGTCTCAAGCTCATTCCAAAGATGCTCTATAGGGTTCAAATCAGGGCTTTGAGGCGGTGTAGCAAGCATGCGAGTATTGTACAATAGCCACATTCGAACTTTATGCGCAGTGTGCTTAGGGTCATTGTCCTGTTGAAACAAGAAATCTTCTCGCATACCTAATTTGGCTGCACTTTGTTTCATGTTGTTTCGTAGAATCTCTAAATAAGAGTTCTGATCCATAGTATTTTCGATGAATGTCAGATTTCCAACTCCAGCAGCAGCCATGCAACCCCAAACCATAACACCACCGCCTCCATGTTTTACTCTTCTAATAGTGTTCTTGGGATTAAATGCTTCTCCTACTTTTCGCCAGACCCTCTTATGCCCATTTACACCAAATATACAAAATTTAGACTCATCCGAAAATAAAACATTATCCCAAAACGTTATTGGTTATGCTTTTGCAAATGTTATTCTTTTTTGTTTGTTTATGGAACTTACAAGAGGTTTTCTTCTAGGCGTACGAGATGAAAATCCAGCTTCTACGACAGCTCTACGCACAGTTTCTGCGCTAACCTCCTTCTTATCATTAATTCCAAGAACATCGCAGATTTTTCTACAGCTTAGAAATGGATCTTGTTTTACCATTCGCGAAATTTTTCTCTTGTCCTTTGCACTTAGTTTAGATGGACGACCTGTTCGGAGCACATTTTCCACTCTATTTTCCTTCTTAAATCGATTTATCACTTTTTGAATGGTTGACCGACTTCGCAACACTAGTTCAGCTATTTCAGAATTTGATTTGCTCTGATTTGAATGCAGATTAATAATTATTTCACGCTCCTTAATACTCAACTCCTTTCGACTCATTTTTTAAAAATTTTATTAATAAAAAAAAACCACGAATACGGACGCGATATTAAAGACAGCGGCCTACGGTTGTTAACTCACTCTGATAATATGAACTTGGGGGACTCCACTTTTTACAAATAACAAGGCATTTTCTGCAACTGTACCAAGACTTTTGTGGAGTAGAAAAGAGACATTGCCAACAAAAAATTATTGTCTTCAATGATCATTATTGCCGAATCCCTTTAAATTTATGAAAACTTAAATTCAACAGAACTCGTATCATTACCATTTCATAACTTTTGGTTTTCCAATAAAAATATTGATTCAGTAATATAATTTTCAGTTACCGATTCTCTGTACCTTGACTTTTGTGGAAGACTGTATACAAAATTTAGACTCATCCGAAAATAAAACATTATCCCAAAACGTTATTGGTTTGTCAATATATGCTTTTGCAAATGTTATTCTTTTTTGTTTGTTTATGGAACTTACAAGAGGTTTTCTTCTAGGCGTACGAGATGAAAATCCAGCTTCTACGACAGCTCTACGCACAGTTTCTGCGCTAACCTCCTTCTTATCATTAATTCCAAGAACATCGCAGATTTTTCTACAGCTTAGAAATGGATCTTGTTTTACCATTCGCGAAATTTTTCTCTTGTCCTTTGCACTTAGTTTAGATGGACGACCTATTCGGGGCACATTTTCCACTCTATTTTCCTTCTTAAATCGATTTATCACTTTTTGAATGGTTGACCGACTTCGCAACACTAGTTCAGCTATATTTCAGAATATGATTTGCTCTGATTTGAATGCAGATTAATAATTATTTCACGCTCCTTAATACTCAACTCCTTTCGACTCATTTTTTAAAAATTTTATTAAATAAAAGATACACCACGAACACGGACGCGATATTAAAGACAGCGGCCTACGGTTGTTAACTCACTCTGATAATATGAACTTGGGGGATTCCCCTTTTTAAAAATAACAGGGCATTTTCTGCAACTGTACCAAGACTTTTGTGGAGTAGAAAAGAGACATTGCCAACAAAAAATTATTGTCTTCAATGATCATTATTGCCGAATCCCTTTAAATTTATGAAAACTTAAATTCAACAGAACTCGTATTATTACCATTTCATAACTTTTGGTTTTCAAATAAAAATATTGATTCAGTAATACAATTTTCAGTTACCGATTCTCTGTACCTTGACTTTTGTGGAAGACTGTATTTGTTTTCAATCATCTATTCATTTTTCAATGTCATCAATAACAAATTAATCATCATAACAAACCCAATACTGTTTTCATTTGAAACAAAACTGAAGTAAAAAAAAAAAATAAATAAATAAATTAGAAATCATATATAAAAATAAAAACATTTATACATATCTTGGTATAACTTTTACAGTCCGCATGCCTGCCGTATTAATCAGAATATACATTTTTTATAAAGAACATTTTAAATATTCATATACGTTTACACATTTATATGAAGTAATTTTTCTAATTGCAATCTATATCGAGTAATATTTCTTCATACACTTGATATAAAATCAAACATAAAGATGAATTTATTGCACATAAAAGTATTTCAGAATATTGTACATCATGTTATTAGGAGAATTTTACTGCTTAAATTTTAGAAGATGTTAAAAGGAAAAGCATTTATCGTGAAATTTTAACTTTTATTAATTATTTTTAAGTATTTTACTTGGATATTATAATTGTAAATACACTAAATTTATTGCATGGTTACAATACATAGGTTGAAAATTTTTGAGTTTTATAGCGTGTAGTAAGCTTAAGAGTATATTGTGAATAACATGAATTGTTAACTCAAGAAAATCTTTCCTTTCCGGTAGGATAGATCCTCTTTTACAGGAACCGGGTGCCAACAGAGGTAGGTATGACGGGGATTGGGGTGGGGACTTTAGTAACCCTCGATAGGAGTTACTAAGGTCCCACTGATCATCATCTTTCGGTCCGGTGCGGTACGCGGTACCATTGTTCGCGTTTGTTCAGTTTCATTAGAGTAGGTTGTTGGCACTTTAGACTCGGGTAGTTTATTTTCGGTGCCGCGTCGGGAATATTTCGGGAACGCGAAATGAATTCGATTTTGTTGATAGGATTGAATTGAAATGAGGAAAGTGGTACATACGGACTAGAGTAAGGGTAGGTTTCGTCTCCGTATGCATCGGGTATTTGACGCGTTTTTATCACGGGCGTGTTATGGTGGCTGAAAATTATTGTAATCGGGCGTAATCCATTTTAAGACCTACGGCCGAAATCCTCTCCGAACTAGCTGGCCGTCAAGCAGCCACCGCGAAATGGATTACGAGTTCACGGAAGGGTTGACCGATTGGGTACCATTCGTTGGCACGGCCCGGACTGCACGTCCATAAACCGATGAGAGGTCGGTTCTGATTTCCTTAGGGAAACCTCGTCGGACGTTTGGGGGAATTAAATCCTTACAGCTGGCTGTTGTCATTTGTTTCATCGTGGAGGCTATATCCTCCAGTCGTTCCCCGATGAGATATCTCGTTGCCAACCTTAGCGTTGAAATCACACAGAATTATGTTTGTGTCGTTTGTAGGTAATGAGTCGACTAGTCTTTCCAGGTGATTGCAGAACGTTTCCTCGTTTCTTCGTCCTTTTCTTCGGTCGAGGCGTGTACGTTTATCAGCCAGATTTTGAAGAATTTCGCTTTTATACGAACCACACACAACTGTTCGTTAACTGCTTTAAAATCAATAATGTGCGATTTGAACAACAAAGGTCACTCCGAATTTTCGTTTTCCAGTAGGCTTCCCACTTTTGAATATTGTGTGCAATCTCATGTCTTGAATATCATTTCCAGTCCAGTTCATTTCCTGGATTGCCAGTATTTTTAATTTACTGGGTTTTTCAGTAATTAATGTCGTTTTTTTTATGTTTTTCGAAGTAAATTTATTTATATTAACACCAAACATTAATCAATGATATATTGACCATTTTGTTGGATGATCTTTTGGCATCTTTCGGTAAGTTGAAAAATTCCACGTTCGAAGAAACCTTGGTTTTTAGAAGCGAAGAACTGGTCTAAATAATTCTTAACGGTCTGAGCGGAATCGAAAGTTTTACCATTTAAATGGTTTTGAAGGGAGCGAAACAAATGATGGTCTGATGGTGGTAAGTACGGGAAATAAGGTGAATTAGCATCAGTTCCCAATTGAGCTGCATTAATTTGTGACGGGTTATCAAAGGGGTGTGGGGTCTGGCGTTATAAGGATGGAGCATCTCGCCTTTGCGATTGGCCAGTTCATGGCGTTTTTTCTTGATTTCTTCGTTCAATTTCGATTGTTGACAACAATAGACATTCGAATCAATAATTTGGTTTCTTGGAAGGAGCTCAAAGTAGATTATACCCCGCGTAAATATTGGCTTTGGATGTCGATTGTGCGGGCTCATCTTGCTCGGTCCATGATCGTTTTCGGACTACATTATCATAAACAATCCATTTTTCATCACCCGTTATGACTCTTTTTAGAAATGGGTCGTTTTGGTTACGATTCAGGAAAGAGTCACATATGTTAAGGCGTTTGGTGTGGTGGATTCCTTTTTAATTCGTGAGGAGCCCAAGCCTCCAATTTGTTTACGTAACCAAGCTGTTGTTAGTGAAAGTAAACGATTGAATGCGATATGTCGAGCTTCTCTGCTATCTCTCGAGTTATCATACGCCGGTTAGTTTTGATTAACGCCTTTATTTTGTCGTCATCAGTGGTGGTTGGACAAGTATGTGGTGCATCTTGCACATTAAAATTTCCAGAACGAAAGCGAGCAAACCAACGCTCAAACTGGCGTTCAGTAAAGCAGTCCTCACCATAAACTTCACACAATTTCTTTCGAGCGTGCACCGCATTTTTGCCTTTTCAAACAATAAAATATGGCGATATTGCTTTCTTTGATTGTTCATTTCAAGTTTCTTTTTAACCAACTTTTTGTTTGTTAATGACGCTCAGTTTTATGACTGAAGACAGTCAAGTCCAATGTTTAAAATATTATATAACAATATAAGCCACGCAATCACTACTACATGAAATATGCAGTTTACGTCATCTATGAGAAAAAAAGACAAGACATGAATTATCGAACAACCCAATATATTGGTTGGCCTGTGGCAAATGGTCCTTAACAACAGTCCAGGATCCAATGCCAGTCCTTTTTCCGTTTGCTAGGTCGTTGCCACGAGCCGAATTCTTTCCGAGGCCCTTCTGCAAGTTTCGAAACATTGTAGAGTTTTTCAAGGACGGGGAGTTAGCCCGTCGCACAACCTCCATTCCGGCGGCATGGTTTTGTTTTTAAACACCTCCATTCCCTACCACTCTCTCCATCACTCTTTCATCGTCGCAAAACGGTCGTGCAATCTGCACTTCACACGTCGTCGATTCCTACGTGTGCCTCCAGGCAATGCTAAAACATCGGTATAAGGGGGCACACAAAATGCTGCGAAGTACTCCTTTCTTGCTAGTATAGTTCGATTCGTGAACAGTTGAAAAAAAAAAATATTTTAATACGACGCATTAAAAAACTCTGAGTTTATAAAAACTAGCTGTTTTTAAGTATCTCGACGATAGAGTCTAAATGCCCTAAGATACTGCATTTTTAATCCTTCGGACTTATCATTAATTTGAATTTATTAGATGTTCCTTGTCTTTTCTTAAAAACCAAAAACGATGTGTCTTCCTTATTCTTCTGTTTAAAAATCGTGTATTTTGTCTTTGTAGTCTTCAATGCTAGCTTGTTTTCGATAAGCTATGAATGATATTTATCTAGATCCTCGTTGACGATATTCTCCATGTCAACTTTATCATGTCCTGAATAAAGAAGTACAGTATCATCAGCATATAATATGTGGTGACCTTTCAGTTTACATATATTCAAATTATTAGTATATAGCAAAAACAAGATTGGACAAAGTATGGATCCTTGAGGAACCCTCGATTTCATTGGTGCTAAATTGCTCAAGACATTATTAACTCATGTTCTTTCGAATCTTCCTTCCAAATAACTTCTAAAAAGTTCTTTCGGTTTGCCTTGAATACTATACAATTCAATTTTTTGAAGTAACAGATCATGATCAACAGTATCAAAAGCCTTCGTCAGGTATACTAAAATTGTAATAACATAATCTCCTTTATCAAGACTTTCATCGATGTAACGTGAGACAGAAAGTAACGCATCGAAAGTACTCTTGTTCTTTTGAAAGCCAAACTGCTTCGGATTTATGATAGAATTATCCATAAAGAAAGATTTTAAACGATTATTTACAAGTTTTTCGAATATTTTACTAAAGGCTGTCAAAAGTGCAACAGGTCCAGACGATCTCCTCCTTTGAATATTGGAATTATTTTTGCAAGTTTCTCTTCGTTCGGAAATATTCCATTTCTTAATATGCTCATTTATAAAATTTCCCAGTAGTTCAGCTAACTCAGCTAAGATGTTGTCAATACCTGGAGCTGCATTTTTTCAAATCTTCGATTGTATTTAATACTTCTCTTTCAGCCGTTGGATGAATATGAAAGATGAACTTAGGTGGGCTATTTATGATATTGGTTGACTCCTTGGTAATTTTTCCACCAATTGTTGAAAAAAAGTGGTTTAACGAGTTTGCTGTTCCACTTGGGCGGGCTGCACTCTAAGAGTCCATGCCATAAAATTCAGCATTTGATGACATGATCCAGGGTGATGAATTATCTTTTACTTCATTTATTATTTTCCATATTTCGTGCGAGTTGTCCGCCGCTGTTTCCAATCTTCTGGAGTAAGAAAAATTAGCTTGTTTTATGAGACGTTTTGATTCTTTCAAGGTTATACAGATATTTAAGTGCGTGATCTTCAGCGTTCTTTTTGATTTTTTATAAGCCTTCCTTTTGTTAATACCAGCCTCGATAACTTTCTTTGTTATCCATGTATGTTGTCGACATCTAATCTTTTTTTCAATGGTAGAGTCGTGCTTGGACTCCGTAATATTTTTGAGCTCCATTTGGTTCAGATTTTCAGTTTGTTAGCAACTGTTGAAATTTCGATTTGAAACGATCCTTGTCTAAATATCTGAATGTTTTGTTAGTAGGTTTTGGCTTTCTGAGTCTTTGACCATGGACGACAATTTTTAGAACACGATGATCTACCTCCGGTCAGTCTTCAAGTGTGAATTTAATGTTTTCAGAATTTTTTTTCTCATTTGTTGACCACTCCGTTTCCAGGGTATACTTGTACATCTTAGATTCTGGAGATTCTGCAATCACGTCTATGTTTGCGTCAGCAACTCCGATTAGATTTTTTCAGTAGAGTATTGTCGCGTGTTTTTGGTTCGCGGCCAATAATTTTAATGTTCCGGGAAAGTGAAAACGCAATGTCTTTTAATTTAAGTTAAAAGAGTTTATTTAATTACAAAAGTGCACAATGATCAGTTTAACACTTTCACTAATTTTTAATTTTCACTACTAAAAAATCTAACATTTCTTATTGCAATTGTCTTCTAAATCACTTCACTATTACGAAACACACTATCGTAGTTCTTATCGCGGTCGACTGAATGATCCCCCCATTCATTCAGCTCGCCTTTATATAGGGTCTCTAATCATTCAACTCAGTTCTCGTACATTAATGAATAAGCGGGAACATTTCAGCAGCGTAATGAATGGGCAGTGACTCTCTTTCAGATGTTGATAATGCTTGTTGGGTTCTCGTGGTTTCGAGTAAATTCATTTGCTGATGTTCTTAATGATTGTGAAAGCAATTGCGACAGTAGCTCGCAGAATTATTTGCGCATGTAACACTGCCCCCACCTCAGTTCTTTTCGCCCCGAAAAGATGTGTCACCAGTTGTAGTCAATTCTCCCTGAGTGTAATATGGGGCAAGCCGGTCCAGATGCACGATTTTCATTTTAGCTCTCGGCTTACGATGTTCCTGTATTCGGTATACGACGTCGTTGATTCGCTTTGTAACTCGGTATGGTCCCTCCCAACTATGTTGCAACTTTGGAGAGCTACCCTTTCGCCTTTGCGGGTTATATAGCCACACCAAGTCATCTTGCTGGAAGCCAGTAGAATTTGCCTTTAGATCATACCTGGTCTTCATGCGGTCAGTAGCCGATTCGAGGTGTTTTCGCACTGTCCGATGTATCTGGTTCAACCGTTGTCGTAGATCACTTGCGTACTCCGAGATCGTTTAGGGTTTCTCAGGAGGTGTTCCGAACTTTATATCGGCTGGCAGACGAATAGTCTTTCCAAAAATGACTTTGGCTGGGGCTTGGCCCGTCGATGCATGTTCGGCAGCTCTGTACGCCATTAAAAATAGTGGGATATGTTGGTCCCAGTCCCTTTGGTTCTCGTCAACCATTTTGGCCAGGTGTTTATTGAGCGTGCCGTTGAAACGTTCGACCATTCCATCGGATTGGGGATGCAGCGGTGTTGTCCTCGTTTTCCGTATTCCCAGCAGCTCGCACATTTCGCTAAAAACTAGTGACTCAAAGTTTCGGCCTTGATCCGAATGTAGTTCGCAAGGTACACCGTACCTACTGACCCAATTTAACACTAGCTGTTCGGCTACAGTAGTTGCTTCCTGGTTGGGAATGCGGTAGACCTCGGGCCACTTGCTGAAATAATCGGCGACAACCAGCGTGTATCGATTTCCCCATTTAGATTCAGGAAAGGGACCTGCGATGTCAACAGCAATCCTTTCAAACGGTACTCCCACGTTACAGGTTTGCATTTGTCCTCTCAGTCGTCGCTTTGGGCCTTTGACGGAAGCGCAAATTGTGCATCTGCGGCACCAGTCCTCTACGTCTTCTCGAGCGTGGAGCCAGTAGAAACTTTCTCGCAATTTCGCTAAGGTCTTGTTAACACCAAGGTGGCCTCCCGAGGATCCTTCATGCATTTCCTTAAACACATCGTGGATTCGGCTTTTGGGTGGTAAAGTTTGCATCCTATAGGAGCTGCCATCCGCCGTTTCCCATTTCCGCTTGAGTACGCCACCCTCCACCTGAAGGGAGTTCTATTGTGCCCAATAGCTTTTCAGGGTTGCGCCATGCATCGAAACGTCCTTCCACTCAGGCCGCCCAGTCGTCTCCTTCCATACGAGCAATGGTCCGATGCCTTCATCGGCTAACTGGGCATTTCGAATTCGGCCGTTATTAATCGCAGATCAACGGGCGGTTCCTTTTCCTCCATCCGTCGGCAATGCTTGCAGTTAGCTGGACATGGACGGCGGGATAGGGCGTCAGTATTTCCATGAAGTCCGCCCTTCCGATGAACAATTTCGTAGTCGTATGACTGCAATCTTTCGATCCATCTCGCAACTTGTCCCTCGGGGTTTTTGAAGTTGAGCAGCCATCTCAGTGATGCATGGTCCGTTCGAAGAACAAATTTCTGGCCATATAGGTACTTGTGGAACTGCTTGGTGGCCTCAATTATAGCCAATAGCTCCTTCCTGGTCACGCAGTAGTTCCTCTCACTTTTTGAAAGAACTCGACTGTAATACGAGAGGACTCTTTCTTCGCCATCGATCTGCTGGGAGAGTACAGCTCCAATACCGCCGTTGCTTGCATCGGTGTCAACTACAAACATTTTTCCGGGTTTCGGATATTCCAGCACGGGTGATTCACACAGCTTTTCCTTCAGGGTCTCAAAGGCTGTCTGGCATTGTTCATTCCAGACATACGGACGATTTTTCTCGGTTAACTGATGGAGACACTTAGCTATTTTGGCAAAGTCTTTGACGAATCTTCGATAGTCGGTTGCCAGACCCAAAAAACTTCGTAGTTGGCGCTTGTTGTTTGGTGTTGGCCAGCTTTTTACGGCTTCAATTTTCCCAGGGTCTGTTTTGACCCCTTCTGCTGATACGACGTGTCCCAGGTATTTTACTTCAGCTGCGAAAAGGGTACACTTGTCGGGACTAAGTTTCAAATTCGCCAGCCGCAA
Source organism: Odontomyia ornata (assembly GCA_963969285.1). Classification (NCBI taxonomy): domain Eukaryota; kingdom Metazoa; phylum Arthropoda; class Insecta; order Diptera; family Stratiomyidae; genus Odontomyia; species Odontomyia ornata. The sequence continues at coordinate 339,874,383 of OZ017738.1, read as the reverse complement.
TCGGGAGAAAACCTCTTCTAAGTTCCGCACATGCTCTTCGAACGTTCTCCCGATGACGATGATGTCATCTAGGTACACTAAGCAGGTTTTCCAGGTTAGACCACGTAGCACATATTCCATCAAGCGTTCGAAAGTGGCTGGAGCATTGCAAAGCCCAAACGGCATCACCACAAATTGCCACAATCCGGTCCCAACTGAAAATGCGGTCTTCTCTCAGTCCTTCTTGTCGATTTCTACCTGCCAGTAGCCACTCTTGAGATCGAGTGTAGAAAACCATTTTGCGTCGGCTAAAGTGTCCATGATGTCATCGATGCGTGGAAGCGGGTAACTATCTTTCTTAGTGACGTCGTTAAGCTGCTTATAGTCGACACAAAAACGAGTTCTACCATCCTTTTTCTTTACTAGAACTACAGGCGCGGCCCATGGACTGACAGAAGGTTCAATAACGCCTTGTTTTTCCATGTCCGTGATCAGCGCGCTCACTTCTCCTTGTTTGGCTATAGGGAGACGTCTCGGTGCTTGTCGAATCGGCTTGGCTCCCTGTGTATCTATGACGTGAGTTACCATACTCGTTCGGCCTTCGTCATCCGGGCTTGTTGAGAAGATGTCACTGTACTTGGTGACCAGATCAGAGGCTCGTTTCAATAGCTGCACTGGCAATTTGACTTGCTTCAATATGGCAGACGTGGATTCCCGGGCTTTGTCTGTGTCTTGCCTCCTTTTCCAATGATGGTCGTGAGTGGCTTCCAAAGAGGTGATGGTGGAAACAGGCTGGCAGCTGCCGATGACTTCTCCCGCTTTGATGCTCGTGGTTGAGTCTGCGGTGTTGACTCTAACTGGCACATATCCGTTCCTTAAAGATCTTACAAGGCTTCGTCCTACAATCAAACTGCGCAATGCCGATGTCTTCGTTGGCTCTATCAGATAAGATCGGTGGTCTCCAGAATCACCATCAACCTTGGCCCATACAATGCTTTCGGAAGAATTCGGTACATCAGTGTCAGTACATACCACTACATTCATCTTGGAAATTTGGACGCTGGGATCCTCCATCAGTACTTCTACATTCTGCCATTTCAATACACGTTTGCCCAAATCCAACGTGATTCCATGTGGTCGCAGAAAATCCATTCCGAGAATGCAGTCATCCATAATGTTCGCGACCAGAAAATTATGTCGGAACATAAGATCTCCCAACTGTATCTGGAGGTTGACCTCTCCATGAACAGGTGCAGTTTCTCCCGTAGCTGTCCGTAGTGAGAAAATTCTACCCTTGTGAAGTTGTGGCTGTCTAACTAGGTCTGGTCGGATAATCGATCGGGTTGCACCAGTGTCGATTGTTATGGTGCAGTGTTCTCCGTCAACTTGACCCGGAAGGCATAAGTCCGCATCTCCATGATGTAGTCTTGACATGGTGATGGTGGTGCTGGGGACGTCGATTCTCCTAGCCAACGTCCGCCCGACGAAGTTGGCCCCTTCGGTTTGATGGGCTTCCATTCTCGGCTCCTGAATCGGTCTGGATCTCCACCACCCTGGACAATAGCTCCGTCTTCTTCCCTTCTTGCAGTCTCTTTGCAGGTGCCCTTTTTCCCCGCAATTCCAGCATCTAGGCGCACCATTTACCTGCAGCTCTCGCTCAATTCCCACGCGCTCACACCTGCAATCATCTGCCACTACCTTGCGAACCCGGGCAGTGGTACGGGTCACATTTTTCGCTGCCTCAAAATTTAAACTATAAGACAATGCATCCTTGACTGTTTGCTTTTGAGCTAAACGCACAGCTTGCTGCAATTCCTGGTCTTCTAAGGCGCTGATGAATGCTTCTGTTGCTGCGTCGTCTTGATGTTCCTGGTCGTACGCTGGGTAAGCCAAAAGTGCCAGTCGCTCAATGTCTTGGGCTAGCTGCTGTAAGGTTTCACCAGACTTCTGCACCCGATAAATCTGCTTTAGATGATCTTCTGCATAACGCATGTCGAGCGCATTCATTATAGCATTCGGATTTGAGAGCAATTCAAACGGGGATCGTCTGCAAAAGCTCGGCAGCTGGGCCTCTTAGAGCAAGAATCAATGCAGTTGCTCGTTCCTGGTCATCTCACCGATTCGCCCTTGCGGTAGCTTCAAACTGGGTGTTGTAAATACTCCAGACCGTTTACCCATCGAATATTGGTGCTTGCAAATTTCTGGATGTGCTTTGCCCTGCGGTTATAAGCGAGGCTGGTGAAGAGGTTACTACTGCCTGTGCTGCTTCCAATTCCTTTTTCACTTTTTCCATCTCATGGTTGACCTGGCTGATCTCAAGGTTGATTCTCTCCTCGACCTGGTATACCTTCTCCTCGACGCATTTAATTTGGCTGTTGAGACTACTGAGCTCCGCTTTTATTTCGGTTGACTGTTTTTCCATCTCATGGTTGATTCTCTCCTCTACCTGGCTGATATCATGGTTTATTCTCTCCTCGACCTGGCTGATCTCATGGTTAATTCTCTCCTCGACCTGGTAAACCTTTTCCTCGACCTGGTCAACCTTTTGCTCGACGCCTTTAATTTGTTCGTTCCGATGACCGAGCTCCGCTTTTATTTCGGTTGACTGTTTCTCCAGCTTCTGTGTGATGTCTGCCTTGATTTCGAACGCTTGTTGGTCTAGCTTCGCTGATTGTTCATTTAGCTTCACAGCTAAACTGGATGTCTGTTCATTTAGCTGCGCTGATTGTTCATTTAGCTTCGCTGATTGTTCGTCTAGCTTCGCAGTTAGACTGGATGACAACAGCATTAACATTTGCATTAGCGCATTTTCTGGCTCCTTTGATTTTGCTGTTTTCACTTCTCCACCTTCTGCGCCTTTTTCCGCATCTGAGAGCTCACCCGAATCCAGATTCCCGCCTTCCGACTCGATCGCGTCACGCAAGCGTGCAATCCGCTGTTCCAACTCCTCCTTGAGCTCCGATATGGTCAATTGATCAATTTTTAGATGAAAGTTTCCTGGCATTTTTATTGTTTCGGTTATTTTTTCACCAGTTTCCACGTTATATTTCACAACTGTGCAGTTAAAAATGTTTAAACGTTTTCACTTCCAAAATTTTTCATCCCACTTCTGACACCATTGTCGCGTGTTTTTGGTTCGCGGCCAATAATTTTAATGTTCCGGGAAAGTGAAAACGCAATGTCTTTTAATTTAAGTTAAAAGAGTTTATTTAATTACAAAAGTGCACAATGATCAGTTTAACACTTTCACTAATTTTTAATTTTCACTACTAAAAAATCTAACACTTGTCCATAAATTTTTTATCGCAATTGTCTTCTAAATCACTTCACTATTACGAAACACACTATCGTAGTTCTTATCGCGGTCGACTGAATGATCCCCCCATTCATTCAGCTCGCCTTTATATAGGGTCTCTAATCATTCAACTCAGTTCTCGTACATTGATGAATAAGCGGGAAATTCCAGCAGCGTAATGAATAGGCAGTGACTCACTTTCAGATGTTGATAATGCTTGTTGGGTTCTCGTGGTTTCGAGTAAATTCATTTGCTGATGTTCTTAATGATTGTGAAAGCAATTGCGACAGTAGCTCGCAGGGTTATTTGCGCATGTAACAGTATATTATATCTATTACTGTGCAGAAGTCCTGCGCATTGTGACGATTGGGAATATAGTAAGTACCGATTTTTAGTTTTTTACCTGCGCAGGTTATTTCAATTATTATTATGTTATATACGAGTATGTCAGATGTTACTCTCTTTATCACGAAATTAATTGTATTTTTTATATAAATTGCTGTACCTCCTCCTCTTCCGGGCCTGCAGGAGAAAACGGAGCTATATTCCGGAATATTGTAATACTTTGATTCTTCAGGGTAGATCCATACTTCGTTTAGTATAATCAGATCCGTTTCAGTATTTTGCTGGAGATAAATTTGAATATCACTCAACTTGTGTCGTAGGCTTCTCATATTCGAATAAAAGATAGTTTGTCGCTTGATTGAGTTTCGTGATTAACAATCATCATCAAAATTGTGGTCAGAATTCCTCCTAGCAATTACAATGCTTCTTTGATAGTCTGGGCACTCCCTCGGGTCTGCTCTGTGTGAGTGAGCAGCAGCAGATCAGTGGTTATTACTTCGATTCCCTTATCAGGCGCGGAAGACTCGCCTTCATCCTCTTACGTCCCCACAAAGGAGGTGTAAGTTCGATTCAGTAGCAGAGCTGTAGATGTATTTACAGTTACTAGCATTTCTCGGCATTTAATGTCCCATTATTGGAGAACCAGTAAACCAATGTGCGACCCGAGAACATTTAGTACCATTTAATCGCGGGGTTCAGGATGAGGAATCATGGAAGCTGTGGGTTGGGGAAACAAGGCGTTCCCTCCTCCTTTCTCAATCGGGCTTGGGACCGCCTACGACGGAGTTCTTTTATCCCGTTCCTATTGCAATCTGCACATGATGTTGACTAGCATAAGCAATGCATCGCAAAATTGAAATGCTTTCCATAGAACAGTCAACACCTAGCTCATTTGCGTAGCATTAGTGGAGATGTGCAAAGCATTGTCGCTATTGCTACAGTGGATTACAATGGATGAATAGCATACATACAACAAACCATCTAGCAGATTCGCATGTAAAAACGGGCTTCCCTTATGATGGCTGGAGGATTATGAATGGATATCATGCGATACTAACGGACAGTTTTAAAACGGAATCCGGGCTAAAACAAGGGGATGGACTTGCCCCAATGCTCTTTAATCTTGCGCTGGGACAAGTCATCAAGAAGACATCAGCTGAAACCTCGGGTACCCTAATGTTCATGTGCGCACAATTGGTAGCATAAGCTGATGACGATAATTTTTCAGAAAAAATGTTAATGCAGCTGGATTATGCAGCTACACACAAAGAATTCTAAATTAAATTAGAGCTCAATAGTCTCTAGATTTAGCAAAGAAATGCCCGCAACTAAAAATTTATGGGTTCTTGAATTCAAGTGCTCTGGTCGCAACCGAAATTGAAAGATTTTCGATATTTTTTCGATATTTCGCTCATTTAGAAAATTTTCAATATTTTATTTTGGTTTTTTTGCATTGTTTTAATTATGATTTCTTTTACGAGTAATATTTTAAAAGCGCTCTTGTCCTTTTTTTAGCACTACAGCCCCTTTCGGGCCTTCGGTTTGACATAGAGGAATACATCCTCTCCACACTCCACAAGGTGATATGGTCAGTATCACGCTTTGGCCGTTTTTCCGTCCCGGCAGCTGCGATTCGTTCTGATTTTAAACCAGCACGTATCATAACTGAAAGGACTTGTAGTCCGTCCGAAGAAGTACTCGAACTAAATCTCGTTGCCGCCAACGAGAGTCGAACCAGGACCAACTTACGGGATGAGTGCTCTAACCACTACACCACGCGGACTACCCCTGTGACTGTGTTTTGCAATGAAAAAGCAATGAATATTTTGATAAACTGAAGAGGAAAAGCTGTTCGAAATTTATCGTTGCTATAGATTAAAAAAATACATACATATGTTTATATAGATTAGTACTTACATTGATTGATGGATATCTAGGATACGCATTCCTAAAAGTCTGGATTGATACTTGGTTTTCCCAGAGTCTCTTTTTCTCCATATAAAGGCTTTCTTTCAAAATCATGATCACCTGCCACCGAAGAATTACTCCACAAACACGTCCACTTGACCGGTCATTCTATAAATCACAATAAATTCACACTATCACTTTCTTTCCACAACTTAAAAAACTTACTCCTTGTACATCTTCGACAATAGGAAATCCGTTATGAGAGCATCTTTTTAAAACATCAACAATGTACTTAGCATTCTCTTGTAGTTTAAAGCAAATCACTGGAGAACTCATTACATGAGTCGCTTGTAAAGAATGATATTTCATTGGCAATTCCCAAGGCAACATAGGAACGTGGTTTATTCGTATTTGTATGTCGTAAATACCCTGCAAATTATTGGATTAGATTTTTAATTACTAAGTTAAAAAGCAACTTATACCTCATTAAAGAAATCACCCACTAATTTTCCTGTCATTAAGGTTATAATAAGGGGAAACGCAAATGTGCTTGAAACACCCGTTGTTTCAAGCAGAATTACTGTAAGGCTGATTGTCATACGAAGAACACCACCCATATGAGCAGCAGCTCCGATTAGGGCATACTTCCCAGGATGTAAAAATGTCTAATGAAAGTTATGAAATTAATGAAAAACCGTAGTCGGACTAGAAATCTTACGGCACTGGGAAATATATTGCCTAATATCATCGAAACCAATCGTCCCCACGCCGCTCCTACTAGTACTGTTGGTATGAAAATACCCAAAGAAACATTCAGACCAAACGTAAGACATGATAACAAATAGTAAACGGTCACGAATACGGCAACTGTCAAAACTCTGTGAGATGCTAATACAATAGTTAAAATGTAGTATAAATTGTTTCCGGATATAGGTTAATGTTACCTGGAGGATCATGAAACAGAGCTTTCGCTGTTGACTCGGGATTTTGGAACCATAAAGCAGCGACCGCATTATATTCATTATCTCCGCAAAACAACTAGAATATACATAAGTTATCATCTAATCATCTGGGTTTCAAGTTTATTAACTCATCTTACCTTCACTGGATAGTCAGTGGGGTCCTTTCCCAGGGGCCGACAATCGTTTATAACATACATCATTGTACAACCAATGGAAACACCTAACAAAGATACAACCATTGCTTCCAACACTTTCGCCCAACGAGGTCGTATGTATCGTTTTCGAAACAAATTGATCTGTGTATTCAAAGCATTCCACAAAGCACCTAGAAGTCCCCCACAAACGCCCATTAAAACAAAAATGGGAAGCTCGAAATATTTATACGGTAAATCATCAAATTTTCCCAAATTAAATAGGCCTATGTATGTGAAGTCACTTAGTCCGCTATAAGCCGATAAAACGACATTTAAAGTAAATGAGCTAATTGTTGAAGACACCAGAATGCGCCATATTAAAGTTTGATTCCAAAAACTTGCTGCCTCTTCCAATGAGAATAATACACCTCCTATAGGAGCGCCAAAAGCCGATGCTACGCCTGCTGCTGCACCGCCCAAGACAAAATCACGTTTCTCATGATCATCTCGAAAATACTGGAATATTTTGAAATCTTTTAAAAATGTTGTACTTTTTCCTTGAGAAATTCCAGCCGCCACTACTGCTCCTGAATGGATCATTGGACCTTCCTGAGAAATAATGTTCGTTAAAAACGTTTGCAATATTATGCTTGTTAATATTTTTACTTTTCCTCCGGCTAAGCCTCCAATCACAGATGTTACAACGCCTATCGTTTTAATTGTAAGCGTTTTTATCCTAACAATACGTGGAACTTTCACTCCGTTTAAGTAACATTTAACTTGTGGGATCCCGCTTCCAGCGGCGACAGGTTCAATGTAAGTGACAAGTGCTGCCCCAAGCCCAACAGGCAAGATGCTGGTTACAGCCCAATACAAATAGGGGACATACAAATTACCATGAACCATATTGTCGTCAACCGCTATAAAATATAAAAACAAAGTAATCGATCAATAATAGAAATTATTGATAAAATATTACTAGTATTCTTAAATAACATACATTCCCCGTACATTGCAGGATTTACAACATTAACGAAATTCCATCGAAGGAAATCTCTGAACTAATACAGACATCTAAGTTTTACATGCTTCATAAATCGATTAATATTTGTTTTGTAACTTATGCTGTCACCTTAATTTATTCCAAATTTAAATTTAAAAGTGCTTTATACCGTTCATAATTATAAATTCTATTAAAACATAAAGAAAATTTCACTTTAAATTTCAACAATACGAGGTGTGACAATTAAGTAATGAGACTTATTTTATTGCCGCTTGTGGTAAACCTGCGACCTTGAAATTCCCTCCCCCCTTCCCCGGCATCCTTCCCCTCGCCATTGATATATTGAACATCGCTCTAGCTTGTTTAGTTCGCCTGCTGTGTCATGTTGAGAAGACGTGTGTTGGTGGTGCTCGTCACGAAAATGGAGAAACGAAATCAAGAGCGTCGCGATAAAATTTTGCACCAGATTGGGCGAAACAGCTTCGGAAACGTACGCTAAAATTGTAAAAGTGCATGGTGGTAGTGCTCTTAGTCGTGCCTAGGTGTTTCGATGGCATAAAGAGTTTAAGGAAGGGCGTGAAAGCGTGGAAGACGAGGCGCGGAGCGGAAGACCAGTCGAGGTGCGGACTAACGCGAATGCGCAGCGTGTGCGCGCTCTAATCCGTGAAGATTGGCGTTTAACAGTTCGAATGTTGGCCTCGGAACTGGGTATGAACCTTGAAAAAGTCAGACAAATTTTAACAGACTATTTTGGGATGAAAAAGTTGTGGATGCTTCATCACGACAACGCGCCGTGCCACACCGCCCTCAGCGTGTCCCAGTATTTGGCCTCTAAAGGGATTGCCGTGTTGCAAAAGCCGCCTAATTCGCCCAATATGTCACCCTGTGACTTTTTTTGTTCCCTAGAACAAATCGGACATCCAGGCTGCCGTGACGAGGGTACTCGCAGACATCCCAATCTAAGCGTTCCAGAAATGTTACGAAGCATGGAAAACGCCCCGGAATCGTTGTATACCTGTCCAAGGGGACTACTTAGAAGGAGATGGCAGAGTTGTAGAATAATTGTTAAATATACGGGTTTTATGGAATCAGTCTCATTACTTAATTGCCAAACCTCGTATATGCAACAATAAAAATCAATTGAAGGAACAATATCATATTTGAATCAAATCAGTACCATTACATTTCATGATTAATTGGGAAAAATGGAAAAAACAGATCAACTATATCAAAAATAAAATGTATAATTCAAAGAACACAACAAAATCGTGAACTTTTAGCTTACATCTAATATGTTCTAACTTAATTCTAAAAAATTCTAATCAAAAACTTATCTTATCCTAATATACGAGTACTAAAATCTCAATTTACCTAACCTACATTACTTTTTATGGAATTGTTTGCAGCTACATATAACTTGCAGATACTAACCTACATGTTAAAACTTATCTCATAATTTTCAAAACAGCTATTACAAACAAACAAAAGTACCATTAAATGTAGGAATAATGAGCTGGAAATAAAAAACACAAATCAGAATAATTTATCTATTGTCATTCAGCCGCCAATACCTAGATGGCTCCATCCCAGACTAGCAACAACAAATCTAGCGAACGATTATCTCCATTGGAACCGTTGATGTCTTGCCTCAACCGTAATTCGGTTGGATGGTCGAATGGTTCAATAAAACTTTTATTAAACATTTGGCTAGTTGATTTAATATACGAGTATAGTTGTGATAGATACCGAATAGAAATTTCCCAAAATCCTACGACAGCTCCGAGTAAAATGTCGTTACACAAAATTCAATCAGAAACCAGCATCTACGCTTGATTTCATATTATTAATTCGTAGTCCTTATGGTGTAGTGGTTAGGGCGCTCCCCGCATGTGCAGCAACTTCCAAGTTCAAAGTTCGTTGGTGAAAACGAGTTTGTGCTTGTGGTACTTCTGTCGGGCTATCAGCCTACCCAGCTGTGATGGGTACTGATTGAAAAGGTTAGGTAATAATTACTTAGTTGAGCGTGATATTGACCATATCACGTCGAATACCGTTACGGTCATGAAATGAGATTACCCAACAAATATTAACGCCAATGTTCGAATCGGACTAGTGTACGATAATAATTATTATTAATTCGCGAATGCTTGCGTTTATGCGTTGATGTACATACGAGGGTCATTCAACAAGTACTTAGCCTCACCGCCCGATGGCGCTGCTATTACAAAAGAATTTTACCATCGTGCAGTACATTCTTTTAGTAGCCTACTGTCAAAGTTTCAGTCAATTCCATTCATTAGTTTTGTTTTGATAGCCTTTGGAAGCTAGCGCGTCGGTCGGTTATACAAAAATGGAAAAAGAACAATATCGTTCAGTGATTAGATTCTTGTTTTTGGAAGGGAAAACGCGCAGCGAAATCAAAGATCGCTTGGATGCTGTGTACGATGACTCTTCTCCTTCGATGGCAGCCGTCAAGAATTGGTTCAACGAGTTTGTTCGTGGCCGCACGTCGGTTTTTGATGAGCCACGCCCAGGCGCCCCGAAAACGGCTGCTACGGAGGAAAACTCGTGTTAGCAGACCGCCGATTGAAGGTTTGCGAGATAGCAAACCTTCAATCGGCGTTTGCTCACACAAACAAACGCAATCGTGAGACCACATCGGCGACGCGTTTGGCGCTGTTTCAGCGCAATCCCGCGGAGTTCTTGCATTGTTTCGTGACCGTTGACGAAACATGGATTCACTGGTACACACCAGAGACCAAGGAACAGTCGAAACAGTGGACTTCACCCGGTGAACGTGCTCCGAAGAAGGCGAAGGCTGTTCGATCGGCCGGAAAGGTGATGGCCACCGTTTTCTGAGATTCACAAGGTGTGATCCACATCGAACCTCGAGAAGGGTAAAACAATCACGGGGCGCACTATGCAGACTTATTGGGCCGATTTGACGTCGAATTGAAGAAAAAGCGGCCCCGCTTGGCGAAGAAAAAAATGCTGTTCCACCACGACAACGCGCCGGGTCACACCTCCGCCGTCGCCATGGCCAAATTGGTCGAATTGCGCTACGAATCGCTGCCCCATCCAGCGTACTCTCCAGATTTGGTCCCCTGTGACTACTTTTTGTTTCCAAACCTGAAAAAATCACTCGCCGGGAATAGATTTGGGTCGAATGAGGAGGTCATCGCCGCCACGGAGGTCTATTTTGCAGCCCTCGAGAAAATGTATTTTTTGGACGGGTTGAAAAAGTTAGAGCATCGCTGGGCCAAGTGTATCGAGCTTGAAAGAGATTATGTGGAAAAATAAATTGCCACCTTTCCAAAATTTTCGTTTTTCTTTTGTATGCTAAGTACTTATTGAATCAAGTTAAATCATATTGACGCTTGTTTTCGCTCCTGAAGGCAATCATGAAAATGCATAAAATTGTCTAGACGTTCAAGCATCACCAATAAATATGTTTTAATAAACTCTACCTGACAGAAAGTTATTGTTTATAACCAGTAGAAGAGTAATAGTATAAAGATCACACTCAATTCAAATTTTTAGTATGGTTCTCTATCAGCATAATTTTTCATTGTTTCTTTGGGAGTGTTGTCACTCCCTTTTCTTATAACTTTAAGTCTCTTGATATTGAGATGAGGCTAAATTTTCTTTGAAGGAATGGATTATAAAGATTGAGCACAAGCAAGCATCCAACGGTGCGATTAATATGTTTCATTAAATAATGAATGAATTAAGAAAGGTAATGGGTATGCGGATCTCATTTTCAATGTCCCATGAACGAAGAAATGGAGATGATTCTGTTTTGAAATATTTGGATTTACTTTGCATTAGGTCCCACATGGAAAATATAGATATCAAATACATTATAAGGTAATATTCGCTCAACTTTTTTTTAATAGTCGGATTTATAAATTTTTCTCCACAACAAAACAATCTACGATACCGGGCCTTTGCTTCCTGCAAAAAACAGCTTCAACTGCTTCGGGCTATCGCCTGCCTCGGTCCATCTATTTTTTCCCCAATGGTTTCCGCCCTTCCAGTTCTCCCAACGAATACCTTCCTGGACCAGTCCATTGCAGCTTCCGCAGTCTTACAATCGTTGTGGCCTCCGGCTCGTTAATACAGCTCAAAGTTGTATCGAATTCGCCATTGGTCCCCGTCTAGCATCGCCCGCGATTATTCGCCTCAGGACCGGAAGCTCGAAGGCGTTCAATATGTTTGCTTTGTTTTTTCGTGTATGCAGCTGGTCATCAAGATCGTCAAAACTGAAAAAAAATATTTTATTTGCGAGCTGTATTCTTCGGCGTATTTCGTTTTTTTTTTCATTACCGGTTCTAGTTATTTAGGCGCCTAAATAGACAAATTCAACCACAATTTCGATACTGCATCCACCACGGGTGATATTTGAGGCATTTTTCCTCGACTGCGTCATGAGCTTTGTTTGATTCTCATTGATTTGCAGCACTACTAGTTTTGTTTCGCTGTTGAGTTTCAGGAAAAGTTCTTTGGCAGTTGTTAACGCCCGTGACGCTGATGTCTTCCGCATAGGTTAAACTTCGCTCGACTCGTATAACATAGTACCTCTTGTATTGACAGGTAGCTTTCTATGACGTAGTATACCAGAGCAAAATTGAATAGCAATGGGGACAGCCCATTTTCCTGCTTTAGTTCGATACTTGTGTCAAAAGCATTGGTGAGTTGGTTATTGATGCGGACTTGGGAGGTTGTCGACGTCATTGCCATTTTGCTAAGGCGGACTAATTTGGGTGAAGTATCTGGTTGGCTGTAAACGATCTACCTGCTCTAAAGCATCCTTGACACTTCCCAATAATACTGTTGGTGTATGATCTGATTTTATTTTCTATATTTGAAAATATTTTGTACGCCGTACAATTTCACCTTTTTTTTTGTGGATTGGCTCTACTTGTTCGGCATTTGTTCTTGTTGGCAAATGCGCTGGATAACTTTATGGATGGCTTTCTGAACACCGCTGCTACCATACTCGTATTTAATGAGCTCCACTGAAATCTCACCGATGCCCGGCGCTTTATTTTTCTTTGGCCTTTATGGTGGAACAAACTTCAAATGGAGTTGGTGGGGCCAATGGAAGCTCTCCGGGAATATCTATAGATTTCGAGGTTCTGGAGCTGTGCGGAGGATTAAGGAGGTTCTTGAAAGATGATGCCCATCTTTCTTTATTCCACTTTTCATCAGCGATGATTTTGTCAATGCCATCACGACAGAGCGTGGTCTTGGGGTGATAACATGGTTTCAGGCTTTTCACGACTTTTTATGCTCGTCTTGTGTTGTTGCTCACTAGATTTACATCGATACTTCTCAATTGGTCGTCATAGTATTTTCTTTTCTTAATTTTAATCTTATTTGCTACTCGTCTGAAATTTTCAGAAGAGTAGTAAATTTTCTCTCTTCGTCCTGATTATTCTGCCTAAATACCTTTTATACGCCTGATTATTTTTGTCCAACGCATCCAAGTATTCATAATCGAACCAATTATTTCTTTCTCGCTCCGCTGGTGGCCGTGTCACGGGATACTTTACGGGGGAGGGCGCCCTGCGCGCCGGGGTAGCTGTGCGCTTGGTAACCTGCAAAGCAGCAAACACTTAAGTTAGCCTATTACCTGTCCCAGAACCCCGTTCAATTAAGGGTTTCTCGCCATCGTGCGTACTGTGCGTGGAGTCTTTGGGGCGCGTTTCGGTGGCTCCGTGGGCGTGCGTACAACCTCAGACCTTGGAAGGGAGTACGTGTCCTCGGCTTAATGCCTAGTGACACTGACGTGTATAAAAAGCTCGTAGGAAATAACTGCACTGTGTCCTCGGCTCAATGCCTAGTGACACCGATGCGTATAAAAGACTCGCAGAAATGACTGCACTGTGTCCTCGGCTCAATGCCTAGTCACACCGACGCGTATAAAAGACTCGTAGAAATGACTGCACTTTGTCCTCGGCTCAATGCCTAGTGACACCGACGTGTATAAAAGACTCGTAGAAATGACTTCACTGTGTCCTCGGCTCAATGCCTAGTGACATCGACGCGTATATTGTAAAAGACTCGTAGAAATGACTACACTGTAGAAAAATACTCCAAACTCCTCTGTCGCGAACCGTTGCTTTTATTGGGTAAAAAAGCCGACGCTGCGTAGATCTCAATCCAATTATTCCATAAGGTTCGCCAACTCTGCTGACCGAAATCCCAATTTCGTACAAGCAATTGTTGTGGAATCCGCATGCTGAACAAAAAAGTTCAACCACCGCACGTCCAATACCTCAATACTATTTTTCTGCACAATATGCATTTACGTTACTTTCCTCATTCCACCTCGGTCATAAAATCTTGTCAGCATTTCAATTGTTTACTACATTTGGGGATCCCAACATCTGTTGTTATGAAATTCGATCGGGGGATTCCACCTTACTCGCATTGTCTATTTTTTAACTCGTGAAGACACATGTTGATAATTCGCGCTTGTATGTTTCGTATCTTATTTTCATGCGGTGCGTATTAATTTGTATTATTTTTTGTTTTTTTTTTTATATGTTGGGTTGGTGGACGCTTTCTGCTAGGTATTATTTTTCTTAATCAAGCCAAATTTCAAAAAATTTCGCTTTTATGCGGATCGCACAGAATTGTTCATTAACTGCCTTAAAATCAATAACGTGCGATTTGAACTCCCTATCAACAATAAAGGCCACTCCGAATTCTCGCTTTCCAGCAGGCTTCTTACTTTTGAATATTATGTGCGATTTCATGTCGTGAATATCGCTCCCAGTCCAGGACGTTTCCTGGATTGCCAGCACGTTTAATTTATTGTATATTGACTGGCCTGTTGTAAAAGGTGTGTTCAGTGGTCTAAAATTTCAGGGACCAATGCTATAGTCCTTTTTTCGGTTGCAAGGTCTTTGCCGTCCATTTCAAGGCTCTGTTGCTGGTTTCGAAATTTTTTTGGATATCTGCGGGACATCAACCATCTTTACCAGCCGTCACATCTACGCTTGTCTTTGGCTCGCAATCATCACGTAGACTTGCAGCAGTCGTCGCCACAACAGCAAGCAGCGCAACAGCAGCAGCAAAGTATGCATCAGCGCCGGCAGCAAGCACCCCAGCGGCAACAACAGCCATAACAGCGATGTTACAGTGTCAAAAGACAACCGGCACGATAACAGCAGGCAAACTCACCAACTTCAAGATGTACTTTTCCAGTGGAAGTGCATCGAGAAGACCACGATCATGGCCTTGTCTTTGACAGGAGCTGGAAGGTAATGGTGGCGATCTGTTTTATCGTAGTGGCAAAGCGAGTCGGAGGTTTACTCAAGGCGCGATTAGGAAAAACGAAAAATCTGAGTTCGAACCATCTTAAGGACGGAAAATAACGTATCGGGGGAAACTTAAAGGCGAGCAAATTGTAAAAACCAGAAACATGATAGTTGGAAGAATGGCGGCGGCAAGGGAGATCGAGCAAATAACGGCCGTCTGGCGGTTTATAACGGGGCCCCAAATAGGGAAAGTGGGCAATGAAAGAGACGAAATACGCCGAAGAATACAGCTCGCAAGTAAAATATTCTATTCAGCATTGACGATCTTGAAGACCAGCTGCATACACAGGAAAACTAAGCTCCAAGTATACAAATCTGTGATAAGACCTGTGTTATGCTAAGGGTGTGAAACATGGACCCTAACCCAAGCATCCGCAAATATATTGAACGCCTTTGAGCGACGGGTCCTGAGGCGAATAATCGACCATTGGCGGATTCGATACAACCATGAGCTGTATGAAATTTTTGACAAACCGGAGGTCTCAAGGATTTTAAGACTGCGGAAGCTGCAATGGGCTGGACACATGAATCGTATGGACGAACAACGGATACCCAAGAAGGTATTCGTTGGGAGAACTGAAGGCCAGTGAGGAAACCGAGGAAACGCTGGTCTGACTCGGTCGACGAAGACAGTTCATCGCTGCTCGGATTTCGGAATTGGAAGACGCGGGCAACGGACCGAGACAGTTGGAGGCGCTGTTTGCAGGAAGCGAAGGCCCGAAAGGGGATGTAGCGCTGAGAAGAGGAAGAAGAAGAAGAAATAGGGAAAGTAATAGGTAAACTTCAGAATTTTTATAATTTGGCCAAGATTGTTGTAATCCTCCTAGTTTGTAAGAATACTTATGATATGGTCGAAATCAATATTTATGAAATAGTGAAAATTAAATAGTGACCTCGTTTTTTTTTATTTATTTTTGTAATTGAGTCGAAAGTGGAAAATTGGTTTGGCGGACGCGTTTATTAGAGTCTAGCTTCCTCGGGTGAAGAAATTGCACGTCAAGTGCTACGGTGGTTGATCCAGCAGAGTCTTAGTTGTCTTACTCCCCTTTAGTTTCAGGGGCCCGCAGTCTTGTTCGGCGGACCACGGGGCGGCGGCACGCAATCGGGCGAACAAGTGGCACCACGGCCTGCCTTCATTGGGCTATCCGGGACCCGAAAGAACCCCCTCGGCGGGGCAATAACCTTGTACTCATAAAGACCTAATTTCAGATTTTTCTGTCAAAAGATGTCCAATCGCGAGGGGGACACAAATTTTTCGTAGAATTCCCCTCACCCTGCACCCCTCCATGCAAATGCGACCTGTTTTGAAAAGCTCTCATCAAGGCCTTTCATTTGATAAAACCTTTTTTTTCAACCCCCTTAATTGGGGAGACCCCATATAGACACCTTCATATATTTTTTTGTACTCCAATTTTTGCGAGGGCAACACTTTTGACCTACGTACAAAACTTTATCACTCTAGCTTCAGTGGTTTGCGAGAAAACTTGCTGTGACGCATGGACGGGCGGACAGACAGGTCGCGAGTTCAGTAAGATCATTTTCCTAATGTTTACTTTGATTTCTTATTTTTTTAATATGGCAATTGAAGTAATTATATTTACGCTACGAGTATTATATAAAACAGAATGACATTCTTTGCTTGCAAAGATTGGGACACGCCGCGCGGTGACCTTGTTAAAGAATTAGGAGAAGTCTCTCCTGATAGTCTAATCGCAGAGATGCTCAGGCCAGTTGACAAATGGATCCATATGGCATGTTACGTTCGCACATTTCTAATTGCTAAAAAGGTTGAGGCTGGAGGAGTGTTTTTTCTAGCGTTCATAATCTTTTCCTCCCCTCTTGCTGCGAGAGAGATCCATGCAACCCGATGGCATCTTGAGGCCTAGCCGGAAGTAATGTGTAAAATGGTTCCAGGCTAGGTTCTCAGGTTTACAGGGGAGGTGTTTAATGGGTACCCCGGAGTAACTTGGTTATGGAAACGCGGTTGCTGAAAGCAAGTGTAGTGTATGAATGATGTTCAAAATGTCCGTGAAGGACTGCAGCGATGGTCTGCTGCCTCGGCAGAGGAAGATGGAGATATCCGCCGAGAATGCCCTTGTCTGGGGACGCGTGAATGCGCTGGCAGGCTGGCATTGCGGTGTCGTGGGCTGGGTTCATTCCCCCAGCACAAGGACCCACTACAAAGAATTTCGCACTCACGAATTTCTGGGGTCGAACAAAAACAAGGCGACCGAAGTCGCAAAAAGTGTAGGTAACTACACAAGGGACAACTGACTTGTTCGTGGAACAAGAGTATCAAGCAAAAAGAAACGGAAGCAGGGAGACCTCATCCTTACCCAGTGAGGCTCATGGCCCACAAATGAGAGGAGGGCAACCGGGTGGTGATGGAGCCACTGCGCACCCACCCAACCGGATTAAAATCCATATTTGTTGCAGTGGCCAGGTATTTTTCTTCTGAGTGGAAAACTCATACAACTTAGCTTGCACGAGCCTTCCCATCAGAAGAGAAGTACCCCGGTGACCAATTTATGCCATAGAATTATGCAATTCGATTACATAACTCTATGTCATAAAGAGGCACTCTGCTTGGGCCACTCAACCCGCGCCGTCACCTGAAACAAAAGGAAGGATCAGTGAGTGTCCGGCGACTGGCTCATGTTTTGAGGTGGAAGCCTGCCACCGTACCGGGTCCTATACCCGGTTAGAATTGTAAGAAAGGAAAGACCGACGTTTTACTTTTAACACTTCATTGTTTTACTTTATTTCTCTTTTATTTTACATATATTATATATGCTCAAAGTAGCATAAGCTTGATACGAGATATTTATGATAGTTTTACAATTGTGGCATTTGCGTTCTGTTCTGACTATGCAAAAATATTTATGCGATTTAGCACGTAACTGCGATTCATTCTAAATCCAACATGCATGAGCTAAGCTAATTTTTTTTTTAACAATCGTTGAAGCTATGCCGAAAAATATGAATGAGCTCTATTCTTTACCAAATGAATAAAAAAAAAATTTTTTTTGGTTCGATACGTGGTACCACTCATCAAAGCCTTCTCTTACCAAGTCAATGCGAGGAAATTTCAAGGAAAGTAAAATGGATTGAAAGGAATGTTCCGAGCGGATGGCTTTGTGATCAAGCTATATAGTTCGTATGCCGAATTTACTTTAACACACCAGAAGGTCCCGAAATCCGCACAGACGCTAGCATCTAGCAAATTTTAAAGTGTGCTTTCTCATATTTGTACATTTTTACTCAAATATTACTGAGGCAATACTACAGAATTTTGGATTAATATTCATGCAAGATTGTCAAGATCTTATTCTTTGACCATAAAATGCAATCATTAACTTCTAGCTGGAACCAAACAAAATAAATGGTCAAATATTTATGACAATCTGGTTCTCACTATTATTTATTTGTTTCCAATACATTTTAATTAGCAGTGGTGCATGACATGGTTGTAGTAAGTTATGTAAATAAAAATATAATTGATTTTAGGTAAATTCACTTTTAACAACAAATTATTTGCACAAAAAAAAGTCAATTTTTTTAAGAGAACTGTCAATTAAAAAAATTACTTTTTTCCCAGATGCAATTTCAGTTAGAATGAATCGTTGAAATAGATTCTTCACAAAAATTCATTTTTTAGGTCTTTGTAAAAATTTTTTTTTACATTTTTACAAAGACCTACTAGTTTCGCGACCTGTCTGTCCGTCTGTCCGTGCGTCACAGCTGATTTCCTCAGAAACTAGAGAAGCTAGAATGCTCAAACTTTGTGAACAGGTCAGAAGTGATGATCTCTCAAAAGTTAAGGTCTTAACAGAAATTTAAAAAATTTTTAAGGGGGGTCCCCCCTAATAACGAATTGGCCCTTAAAAATGTTTTCAAATCAAAGGTAGTCGAGTGGGGTATCAAATGAAAGGTCTTGATTAGAACTTTTAGAATCTGAAATTAAAAAATCATTTTATGAATTAGGGGGTGCAGGGGAAGGCAAAATGTACCCAAAATTTGTGTCCCCCCCCCCCCTCGCGATTGGACACCTTTCAGCCGAAAAATCTGAAAATTATCACGAACATGGGCCTCTATGAGTACAAGGGCAACAAATACCTTAGAAATCGAAATTCACTCAACTTTGTTAATAATAGTATGATTTTTAGATTTTACATTTTTGCCCATAAAATCAAAACGGTACCTTTAAACTTCTTGACCGACATAAGGTATATACGTTTACAAAATTTAATTGAAATCGAATCATAATCAAGTGAGTTATAGCCATTTCAATAGTATGGAATTACAACAACAATAACACGTGTTTATGGTTGATATAGGGTTTTCCAATAAGAGATGTTATTTTGATATTATAAGAGAAATGCCATTTTTCAATACGAATGATCGGGTGTTTATTTCATTATAAAGAAGAAGATATGCCGTTAATAGCAAAAAATAACAACAGGCAAATAACCACCACGACACGCTTACAGGACCATATCCTTTTCATGAAATTTTCCATAAACAAATCGCAAAGTTGCTGCCCTATGTCCTCGTAGCCTCACGAATTTATCTTTGAGGTCTTGAATCTACGCTGGGCTGTTGGCGTAGGCCTTCTTTTTCACGGAACTCCAAGGGAAGAAGTCGCAAGGTGTTCAATCACAAGATCTATTCAAAATAACACCTCTTATTGGAAAACCCTATATATATTTAAAATTGACTTAGGCACTCTCATTTTCTTTCAATTTTCATGAAAATTTAAGGAATAGTGATTAACTTGAACATGTTCAATCGGCCGAGCATTCAGAAAAATCAGTTAAGCTAGATCAAAATGGCAGCAGCACTGTTCTTATGAAAGAAACTGTGCATCTTTTGCATAAATTTGAACGATTTCATATCGAAGTGTTGGATGAATAATTCAAATTATCGATTCACGCTATTAGAAAACTTGTTTCTAACCCTAGGTTGTTTACAAAGACCTTCTGGTGGAAGCACTCTCCTGCTTACTCAATTTGTTTGTTTCTTTTAATGCGAGGGAATGTCATGAAACAAAATCGATCGCTTAGTTACATTCAAAATCGAATAAATAAAACTCTACTCTAAATAGTTATATTCAAAATTTAAAGCAAAAGGTATTTCGGCTGACTTGATTGCGACAGACCGTTAATAATTTCCTCTATAAAACAATGCGAGTTTCGTCTAGTTATATATTTACGTTCTATATTTGTTGGTCTCTTACTAAATTTGCAAAAAAAAAACTTACTTCTTAAATTGTGTGGCATTATCAATCAATTTATGTTGCTGCTGACTGAATTTTATTTGTTTTTTCATCAGAATTTGCATTGTTTGTATTTGCTTTTTCACCTTCGTCTTTAAATTTCTGTTATCACTGAAACTGCCCATTCCGTCATACTCTCGACTAATTGTTCAATCCGAATAAACGAGATGATAGCGGGCTCCGTTATCAATTGATGTAATTTCCTCAATCGTTGTAAAGCGTATGCACTTAAAATGCCGTTGGATACAACATCAATCAGATGTTTTGTCGTCCAGGTTGAAGCGGTGCTTTTTAACTCCACGTGGCTGGGTTTAGGTGGCAGTATACACACAATTTTCATTATCTCATCTATATTTAAATATTCTACTGTCCACTGTAAAACTTCCAACACTGATTGTGTACTCGGTTACCCTTAATCAGTTCTATTTATACGTTTTTTTCATCCCAGCTTATAATTCGTCATGTCCTTGACTTGAGCGTACACACCAAATTCCAACGGGCGTTCATCGTTTAGCACAGGCCGTTGTTATGCGATGAAGTCCAAACAAACAAATTGTCAAGCAGACAACCAAATACACCAAAGTCCTTGCTGAATGAGAAAAAAACCGAAATTTTGGTGTAGTATTCACAAGATCGAGTGTCATAAGGCTGCGAAAGCAAGCATAGGGCGCTTTGTAGGCAATGAGAAAGAACATCCATGCGAACTTCACGAAATGTGTATGGCTGGCTTAGATGATATTAATAAAGCACAAAGCGCGTGGAGATAATTTTTCTACATTAATTGGCAACAAAACAGCCACGAGCGGAGCGTACACTTGGAAATCTCGCAATTTCCACACACAATACAGGCGAGCACCACAAAACACCAAAGTGCATCCTTCACTTCGCAAGCAAGCTACACACTCCTATTTCGTCGGACTTCGCAAGCGTTTCGGGCAAAAATAGTGCAAACGCTATTCACACAAACGTTTTTTCTCAAACATTACCGAAATAGAAGATTGTAATGGGCCCGTTGTGCTTGGTGATCGCTGCACTGTCACCAATGCCATATTAATCACTGCATGCGCGCGATCAAGTTGTTACACATTTTGTAATTCACTTTGCATATAGTCTCGATACTTAATGCGATTATTAGCACTTTTCACGTAAAAAATTTAATCGTGAAGGTCTAAGAATGCGCCATTTTTATTGCAATCTTTCTTCCGTTCTTCTTTTTCTTCACCCCCTTTCGATTTACAGTTGGGAAGTTGAAACTGTAACCACCACAAATTCTCCACTTCCCGATCACTTTATGATTCGCAACGTATTCATGCACCAAAACGGTTGAACTTTACAGATAATTTTTCAACACAACTGTAATTCTTTCACGTCCGTATTTTATTCACTTTTCTCTCGACTCTTCAAAAAATGGATATCGTAAATTGATGTATTCTACAACAACGAACGTTTTTCAAATCACTCATCTATTCACTTTGCAAAATCTTATAAGTGAATCAAACGGGTAATTCATGTGCTCGACTAGAATTTCCTTGTCGGCTGGCTCGCGGGCACTCATCTACGCGGCGTCCGCGTTGTGTGGCGGTTTCGAGCAGACTCCCCGAAATCTCCCGGCGACAGCACCAGCAGCACCAACCGGTCATACTCCCGCTACCGCCACTGCTATCGCTCGTACCGTTCACTATCACAGTCTCTTCTTAGCAATCCCTTTCTCGCTTCTCTTTCTCATTTACTCGTTATAAATCGCAACTCGCCGGTCTTGATGCAGCGTTCCGTAGAGGGCAAGTAAACTGGTTCCCGGCCGCAGCTTGCAGAAAATTTCGTAAATATATTTCACTTGCTTGCAGCTGGACATAAACACAATGCACTTTTGTTTGAGGTGATTCTTAATGAAAGACCAAAGCATGGTAATTTTATCTTCTAGATTGATAACAACATAATTTTGTTGCAACGATTGGGGAGTTGTCATTTGTTGTTCATGCGGAGCTACATAGACTGGGCCCTTTAAACTCAGCCTAGCCAAAATCTTTCACCGATTTCGTTTGTGTTGCGGAAAACAAGAGCGTTTGCCTCTCGGGTGGTAGATTCTCAATTATAGCATTCATTGTTTGCTTGAAGCCCATGTCCAGGCAACGATCTGCTTCATCTAAAGCAAGAATATGCGTTGAGGTTGCATCAAATAGTGGATTCTCGTCCATGTGCTGAAGTAGCCGGCCCGGAGTGCAAATCAGGATATTGCATTGGTTCATTCGGCTACGTTCAAACTTTAAGTTCTTTCCTCCAATAATCAAACCAGCTGAGAACTCGTGGTGGACTCCGACCTTCTTTAATGTTTCGAAGATCTGGTATGCAAGCTCGCGCGTTGGTGAGATTATGATGGCGCCGGTTCCGTCCATCCGGATCCATTTTTGCAAATACAACTTTTCAAGAACCGCACTAGAAAAGCTAAAGTTTTTCCACTTCTTGTCACCGCAGCACCTAATACATCACGACCTTGTAATGCATGGCCAATACTTTCACGTTGAATATCAGTCGGCCCTTTAGGTGAAAGCGGCAAATCGTCGAAAGTTTTCACATCGCTTGGAGAAATCGAACTATATTTCGTTTGCAATTCCTTTATTTCCGTATCTTCATGAACCTTACCTGCTCGATTACTACACAAGTTACTGACTTCTTCAATTAATGGTCACCGTGTACCTCTTAATACTTCAATTAAAAATTTAAGTATTTATATTCACCACCATTAAAATACAATCCACATGCACGTGTAATATTTAAAAAAAAGCCGCTGGAGCATCTGCACCATTGGCCTCTTAACTCTGAAGTGAATGTGTTAATTGTAGTACCAATGTATAAAACTTTAATTCGGCCAATAACGACCTATTGTTTCCCAGCTTAGCTCTCTCTCTCATCTACCGTTGCAAAAGAATTGCAATTTTCGAACGCAAAATTCTTAGGAAATGCCTCTCTAAGTATAAATAAAAAATATTATAGCAACAATTCTCTTTACAACGATACCAGAATTAAACACATCTTATCTTATATGATTGAATTGAGTATCAAACGTTTATCCAATTGTGTTTCTTATACTGATTCCTTAATTAACATAATCACACGTCATTTTCAATTGCAATGGATTATCTCTATATTAAGCTTAAAAGTTTTATATTATATTAGCTAAACTTTTTAATTGGATCATTTCACCCTTTTCACATCAATTTAATGTAAATCTATACGACAAATTTGCTCTACATTTGAAGCTTTATCTAACGTCGCGCGGATATCGATCACTCTTTCGGATGGCTCCGATAGCTTTTTAAATTACTTTTTATGGAATTGTTTGCAGCTACATATAAATGAGTTGCATATTTTGAATAATAATTTTTCTGAAAAATTATTAGAGAAGAAAAATGTTAGAAGAAGGTGGTTTCGACGTGTGCACTAATTCTCCTCAGGCCATCACACTTAGATACACACCGGTGATGGCGACCACCATGCTCAGAGGTGAGGGAGTAAATTTTTAACTTTTCTACTAATGCAAACTCAATATGTTTTTGTTTCTGCAAGTTATATTCAAGGTAAATTTCTCTTGTAAGTACTTGTATTAGCTAAACTTTTTAATTGGATCATTTCACCCTTTTCACATCAATTTAATGTAAATCTATACGACAAATTTGCTCTACATTTGAAGCTTTATCTAACGTCGCGCGGATATCGATCACTCTTTCGGATGGCTCCGATAGCTTTTTAAATTACTTTTTATGGAATTGTTTGCAGCTACATATAAATGAGTTGCATATTTTGAATAATAATTTTTCTGAAAAATTATTAGAGAAGAAAAATGTTAGAAGAAGGTGGTTTCGACGTGTGCACTAATTCTCCTCAGGCCATCACACTTAGATACACACCGGTGATGGCGACCACCATGCTCAGAGGTGAGGGAGTAAATTTTTAACTTTTCTACTAATGCAAACTCAATATGTTTTTGTTTCTGCAAGTTATATTCAAGGTAAATTTCTCTTGTAAGTACTTGTATTAGCTAAACTTTTTAATTGGATCATTTCACCCTTTTCACATCAATTTAATGTAAATCTATACGACAAATTTGCTCTACATTTGAAGCTTTATCTAACGTCGCGCGGATATCGATCACTCTTTCGGATGGCTCCGATAGCTTTTTAAATTACTTTTTATGGAATTGTTTGCAGCTACATATAAATGAGTTGCATATTTTGAATAATAATTTTTCTGAAAAATTATTAGAGAAGAAAAATGTTAGAAGAAGGTGGTTTCGACGTGTGCACTAATTCTCCTCAGGCCATCACACTTAGATACACACCGGTGATGGCGACCACCATGCTCAGAGGTGAGGGAGTAAATTTTTAACTTTTCTACTAATGCAAACTCAATATGTTTTTGTTTCTGCAAGTTATATTCAAGGTAAATTTCTCTTGTAAGTACTTGTATTAGCTAAACTTTTTAATTGGATCATTTCACCCTTTTCACATCAATTTAATGTAAATCTATACGACAAATTTGCTCTACATTTGAAGCTTTATCTAACGTCGCGCGGATATCGATCACTCTTTCGGATGGCTCCGATAGCTTTTTAAATTACTTTTTATGGAATTGTTTGCAGCTACATATAAATGAGTTGCATATTTTGAATAATAATTTTTCTGAAAAATTATTAGAGAAGAAAAATGTTAGAAGAAGGTGGTTTCGACGTGTGCACTAATTCTCCTCAGGCCATCACACTTAGATACACACCGGTGATGGCGACCACCATGCTCAGAGGTGAGGGAGTAAATTTTTAACTTTTCTACTAATGCAAACTCAATATGTTTTTGTTTCTGCAAGTTATATTCAAGGTAAATTTCTCTTGTAAGTACTTGTATTAGCTAAACTTTTTAATTGGATCATTTCACCCTTTTCACATCAATTTAATGTAAATCTATACGACAAATTTGCTCTACATTTGAAGCTTTATCTAACGTCGCGCGGATATCGATCACTCTTTCGGATGGCTCCGATAGCTTTTTAAATTACTTTTTATGGAATTGTTTGCAGCTACATATAAATGAGTTGCATATTTTGAATAATAATTTTTCTGAAAAATTATTAGAGAAGAAAAATGTTAGAAGAAGGTGGTTTCGACGTGTGCACTAATTCTCCTCAGGCCATCACACTTAGATACACACCGGTGATGGCGACCACCATGCTCAGAGGTGAGGGAGTAAATTTTTAACTTTTCTACTAATGCAAACTCAATATGTTTTTGTTTCTGCAAGTTATATTCAAGGTAAATTTCTCTTGTAAGTACTTGTATTAGCTAAACTTTTTAATTGGATCATTTCACCCTTTTCACATCAATTTAATGTAAATCTATACGACAAATTTGCTCTACATTTGAAGCTTTATCTAACGTCGCGCGGATATCGATCACTCTTTCGGATGGCTCCGATAGCTTTTTAAATTACTTTTTATGGAATTGTTTGCAGCTACATATAAATGAGTTGCATATTTTGAATAATAATTTTTCTGAAAAATTATTAGAGAAGAAAAATGTTAGAAGAAGGTGGTTTCGACGTGTGCACTAATTCTCCTCAGGCCATCACACTTAGATACACACCGGTGATGGCGACCACCATGCTCAGAGGTGAGGGAGTAAATTTTTAACTTTTCTACTAATGCAAACTCAATATGTTTTTGTTTCTGCAAGTTATATTCAAGGTAAATTTCTCTTGTAAGTACTTGTATTAGCTAAACTTTTTAATTGGATCATTTCACCCTTTTCACATCAATTTAATGTAAATCTATACGACAAATTTGCTCTACATTTGAAGCTTTATCTAACGTCGCGCGGATATCGATCACTCTTTCGGATGGCTCCGATAGCTTTTTAAATTACTTTTTATGGAATTGTTTGCAGCTACATATAAATGAGTTGCATATTTTGAATAATAATTTTTCTGAAAAATTATTAGAGAAGAAAAATGTTAGAAGAAGGTGGTTTCGACGTGTGCACTAATTCTCCTCAGGCCATCACACTTAGATACACACCGGTGATGGCGACCACCATGCTCAGAGGTGAGGGAGTAAATTTTTAACTTTTCTACTAATGCAAACTCAATATGTTTTTGTTTCTGCAAGTTATATTCAAGGTAAATTTCTCTTGTAAGTACTTGTATTAGCTAAACTTTTTAATTGGATCATTTCACCCTTTTCACATCAATTTAATGTAAATCTATACGACAAATTTGCTCTACATTTGAAGCTTTATCTAACGTCGCGCGGATATCGATCACTCTTTCGGATGGCTCCGATAGCTTTTTAAATTACTTTTTATGGAATTGTTTGCAGCTACATATAAATGAGTTGCATATTTTGAATAATAATTTTTCTGAAAAATTATTAGAGAAGAAAAATGTTAGAAGAAGGTGGTTTCGACGTGTGCACTAATTCTCCTCAGGCCATCACACTTAGATACACACCGGTGATGGCGACCACCATGCTCAGAGGTGAGGGAGTAAATTTTTAACTTTTCTACTAATGCAAACTCAATATGTTTTTGTTTCTGCAAGTTATATTCAAGGTAAATTTCTCTTGTAAGTACTTGTATTAGCTAAACTTTTTAATTGGATCATTTCACCCTTTTCACATCAATTTAATGTAAATCTATACGACAAATTTGCTCTACATTTGAAGCTTTATCTAACGTCGCGCGGATATCGATCACTCTTTCGGATGGCTCCGATAGCTTTTTAAATTACTTTTTATGGAATTGTTTGCAGCTACATATAAATGAGTTGCATATTTTGAATAATAATTTTTCTGAAAAATTATTAAGAGAAGAAAAATGTTAGAAGAAGGTGGTTTCGACGTGTGCACTAATTCTCCTCAGGCCATCACACTTAGATACACACAAGCTTCAAATGTAGAGCAAATTTGTCGTATAGATTTACATTAAATTGATGTGAAAAGGGTGAAATGATCCAATTAAAAAGTTTAGCTAATACAAGTACTTACAAGAGAAATTTACCTTGAATATAACTTGCAGAAACAAAAACATATTGAGTTTGCATTAGTAGAAAAGTTAAAAATTTACTCCCTCACCTCTGAGCATGGTGGTCGCCATCACCGGTGTGTATCTAAGTGTGATGGCCTGAGGAGAATTAGTGCACACGTCGAAACCACCTTCTTCTAACATTTTTCTTCTCTAATAATTTTTCAGAAAAATTATTATTCAAAATATGCAACTCATTTATATGTAGCTGCAAACAATTCCATAAAAAGTAATTTAAAAAGCTATCGGAGCCATCCGAAAGAGTGATCGATATCCGCGCGACGTTAGATAAAGCTTCAAATGTAGAGCAAATTTGTCGTATAGATTTACATTAAATTGATGTGAAAAGGGTGAAATGATCCAATTAAAAAGTTTAGCTAATACAAGTACTTACAAGAGAAATTTACCTTGAATATAACTTGCAGAAACAAAAACATATTGAGTTTGCATTAGTAGAAAAGTTAAAAATTTACTCCCTCACCTCTGAGCATGGTGGTCGCCATCACCGGTGTGTATCTAAGTGTGATGGCCTGAGGAGAATTAGTGCACACGTCGAAACCACCTTCTTCTAACATTTTTCTTCTCTAATAATTTTTCAGAAAAATTATTATTCAAAATATGCAACTCATTTATATGTAGCTGCAAACAATTCCATAAAAAGTAATTTAAAAAGCTATCGGAGCCATCCGAAAGAGTGATCGATATCCGCGCGACGTTAGATAAAGCTTCAAATGTAGAGCAAATTTGTCGTATAGATTTACATTAAATTGATGTGAAAAGGGTGAAATGATCCAATTAAAAAGTTTAGCTAATACAAGTACTTACAAGAGAAATTTACCTTGAATATAACTTGCAGAAACAAAAACATATTGAGTTTGCATTAGTAGAAAAGTTAAAAATTTACTCCCTCACCTCTGAGCATGGTGGTCGCCATCACCGGTGTGTATCTAAGTGTGATGGCCTGAGGAGAATTAGTGCACACGTCGAAACCACCTTCTTCTAACATTTTTCTTCTCTAATAATTTTTCAGAAAAATTATTATTCAAAATATGCAACTCATTTATATGTAGCTGCAAACAATTCCATAAAAAGTAAGTTTTATATTATGTTAGCTAGTGAATTTTTGCTCCATTTCATTAATATAAAGCCATTGAGCGATGGCGTACTCTAAACATTTCATTATTTAATAATATTGTATTAGTTACGACCGAATTTTATCATGTTTAGTTACTAGACAATTAGTTTCACTGTTACTATGTTTCATTCCTTTCTTGGATATTCATGTATATATAAAGGCTGGATAAATTTGTATGTATGTATGTATAGTGACATAATATGGCTAAACTACTGTCTGTCGATATTTAAGATTTTTTTCCCTTAAAAACGATAAATAAACAATTAAAAAAAATAAAAATAAAATGCACCTGGTGTTTTTCTAATACATCTGTTTAAAAAGACAACGATACTCGTAAGTAACATAAAAATGCATTTCTATGCATGAAAAGAGAACGAGCTCGGAGGCGGCCACAATGCCGCCACGCGCCCGCTGGCGTGTCTCAACGGCGCGCCCGCCGGAAGGTTAATACTAACATTTCTCAACCCCTTACTCACTAATAAGTATAATATTTGCCTTCTGTTGACTATTATGTTATCCAGCCCCGCCCTCACGGGTTTAAATACATCGAACCCGCTGGCCAGTGCTTTTAATTCTGCCCAGGCAACTTTTAAACCGGAATACCTTCTTGTCGCTACGAATTTTCAGAATTGCAGATTCCAGAATTGCGCGATGATGAAAGAAT